>WOFM01000456.1:847166-977831 GCA_011428145.1 Ericerus pela
ATTATGGGATGGTTCGGGCTTATATGTTTTCCAATACCAAAAATATTTATTTATCTCATATTTTTTCATTTTGGGAGGAGGGGGTGTTGCAGAAAATAGTGTGAGCTCCATGTCCCCAGATCCTCACCTAACGAAAATTGAAAATTCAATAAATGTATTCGTTTGTGCTACGTTTGTGCTGGTTTGTGCTGAAATTTTCATCGTTTATGCTATTTTTCTAAAAGAGTTATTCAAGAAAAACATTTTCAAGGTCAGTGAGGAGCTAGAGACATGTTCCCCACACCAAGAAGCAATCGAAAATTTGAATATGGCATTTGTTTGTGCTGGTTTGTGCCGCTATTTTTTTCGTTTGTGCTACAACCCCCTCCCCCCTAGGGCAAATGAAAATTTTATAAATGGTGGAATTTCAAAACTACTGAAATGAATTGAAAGTGGGGTGAATCGTTTGTGCTACGTTTGTGCTGACAGAATATACCAACCTCAACCCTCTGATGCCTATCCAAGAGCTATTATTTGAAAAAAAGTTTATGGGGGGCAAAAAAAAATTGTTTCGGAGGGAAACTGAAGTGGCATCATTTGTTTGTGCTACGTTTGTGCTGACAGAATATACCTATAATACCCAACTTCTCTTCTATAGGGAGCCTGTAATTATAAAATAAAGAAAAACAGTTAGGATCAATGACCTGGTGAACTCCAGACATCAAATTGCAAATAGAATAAATTCAAAAATTTAATGATAGCATTTGTTTGTGCTGAAATTTTCATCGTTTGTGCTATTTTACTAAAAGAGTTATTCAAGAAAAACTTTTTATAGGTCAGTGAGGAGCTAGAGACATGTTCCCCCACACCAAGAAGCAACCAAAAAATTGAATATGGCATTTGTTTGTGCTACGTTTGTGCTGGTTTGTGTCACTATTTTTTTCATTTGTGCTACAACCCCCTCCCCCCTAGGGCAAATGAAAATTTTAGATATGGTGGAATTTCAAAACTGCTGAAATGAATTGAAAGTGGGGTGAATCGTTTGTGCTACGTTTGTGCTGACAGAATATACCAACCTCAACCCTCTGACTCCTACCCAAGAACTATTTGTAACGGCCAAAAGATGTAGTAAAGTACCAATTCACGACTACTTCTGGGAGTACACCATACACGAAATATCACGTACTTTAAAAGCAGTAATACTTCTAAAATAATTTCAAGTTTATTATCCACGAGCTATTGTGGACCTTAACATCATTATGAGACTCAATAATATTTCAAACACATGAGTGAATTTACACATTTAATAAAATAATATTCTGTACATCACAGTTAATATTTCTACGTTAATAGTACTACAAAGTATATCACAATTCAACAAGCAAGACTATCTGTTCACTAGAGACTTCTACAAGAGAGGTTCTAGGTACTTAGAAGTAGCTGTCGAGGAACTGCATCTTATTCCACTGAATCGAGGGATTATATACTCGTTCAGGGTATGAAAACGTACGTGTCGGATAGATAGAGTGAGGTAGGGTGTTGTTATTATAGGGTTGTGCTGACTCGTCGAGTACTCGAGGGACAGGTACAACTAGGTCAGAAATATACAGAAGGTATATTTGTTTATATAAAATTAAATACGAATAGTTTTGTGGTTGTTTATGAAGAGTTATAGGAAGGTAAATTGTTGGTAAATATCTACATTTTTGGTATTCGAAAATGAGTGAACGAATATGTTCGTCATTTCTTAAAATAGACGAAAATATACGTTACACAATTCTCCAGGGGGAACAAAAAAAATAAGGAAAAAAAAAATTTCCAAAGTCTATCCAACACATACATATGTCCAGATAATTCTGCATAATTAAAATTACGTCATATAATGCGAGTATGAATATATACTTAGAATAACATTTTTACGAATATTAATTATGAGTAACAAATTTTTCTTACGTATATATGAATAATTAGTATATCGTATTATTTTGCGTAATTTTTTACAATGCTGTGCTTTTTGTTAAGTTTACACAGTTTTGGTGGCAGGTTAATTTTAAATATACAATAATAATTATTAAAATAAGTGAGATTGCACTTAACCATATTAGGAACATTTCATTAATGAAAGTTATATAATCATTGAAATTTTGGTCGGGTATTTGAAGTTTAATGGATTTAATTTTGTTTTCCAGATTGTTCATGGGAACAGTATGAGGAACAAAATTTTTCCAATTAGGGTTATAGACCTTTGTCGTTGCCAGATCAATGGCAAGATCAAAAGGTTCTATCGAATCAGAAAAATATGTCCACAAGAGTGGTAAATGATTTTCGATTTTAATAGTCTCTTCTAGCGATTCAGAGAGGACAAGGGATTTCAATAGGAATAATTACTGTATTTTTATTATTTTCATCAATATTTTCAATTTGGATGTGACAAGGTACGTCCAGAATGAAGGTTCCAGGGGAATCATTGTTTATTTTTAATTTTTCAGATTTTTTCGTAACAGAATTAGTTGCTACGAGGGAGTTAAAATTTACAATAGCAAACTTGGTGTGACCAATCGGGTGCACCAATGTTTGATTATTATTAGGATTGCATTTAAATGAGCAAGATTGTAATAGGTTATGGTTTAAATCTTGGAAGAATAAGTTCTTAGCACAAGATGATAATTTTTCACTTCCTCTATTAGAAGGAAGGAAGCATAATGGTTTATCCGAGTTACAATAATGGAGGTTGGTTCCACTAATATAACGTACAGAATTTGTTCTGATTTCATGAATAATCAGGATGGTTCTTGATCCCAGCTACACAATTCATTAGAATGACTTTTGAATGTGAGCGGAATAAAGTCGTAAATTTCATATTTAGAATCTAATTGTTTTAGGGGAATTTTAATTTCTAATTCTAACGTATTTTTAAAGAAGTTACAATTTACAAGTTCAGCATGATAATAGTTTTGAATGTCCTTAATAGGAATTGCTAGGTCGAGACCTAGATTTTTCGTAATTTTTGAAAGTTTTATTAAATCTTTTTCTAATATTTCTTTTGAGATAATTGAAGATGGGATCATATGAGATTTGCAAGACGTTAGGATATTTGATAATCTTAACGTGTTTATCAAATAGTTGTCATAGAATCCTTGTATGTAGTTTAGGGAGATTAGAAGTTCGTGTTCTTCTAATGAATTTTCCATAAAAGAATTTGTATGCGAGATAAATCTTGTCATAAAATTATTTGTATGGTCAATGAAGCTATGCAGATTAGTAGACGTATTAACTAACGCTGCATGCTCAGTTAACAGTTGATTTTTTATAATATCGTATTCTTCTTTCAACGAGATTTCATTCGCCAAGAAGTTTCGTCCATCTCTAAAGTTTAATACTCGACAGCAAAATCGTAGCGCATCTCCGAAGAAAGATCTGATCGGGGTGAATACGCTTCGTTTGCTTCGAATAGACGATGGTGTCGAATAGAAATCTTGTATCATCGCAATGTTTTGTTCTTTCAGATTTTTTATGGTATTTTTTAATCGTTTCGCCATTTCTGCATATTTGCAATTTTTCCAGGTTGTTTCATTACACAACCGGTGTTTGAAATTAGTTGCCAATAATTTATCTGCTGATTCATGCAAGTCTAGCTTAATAGAGTAAATTATTGGGGCAGATTTCGAATATACGAAAATATTGCTTATCTCTTGAAAATAAGCGCCAGTTGACGCCGTCGTAATCCTATATGGGTCAGACGATGTTCTTTGCGCAATACTAGTCGAAGAAATAATTATTGCGAAATAGAAAAGTAGATTCGTATACATTTTCTGAAACAGAAAGAATGCAACGTCTAAGTTATTTACGAGAAAATGGATTATGCATATTACTGATTTGTTTTGGTTTTCGTAGATTGGGGTGAAAGGGGAGACAGATTTTTTCGATATCCGAATTATGAATCTCGGTCAAATTGTTAATATAAAATTACTAATTTTATTTTTTTCGTCAGTTTTCCGTCTTTGCTTTCATCGATAACATTGTATTGATTTCCCGTTTGATTTTTTCTATATTTTCGTGTATTTTATTTTTTTCCGATTTTTTTCTCGAAGTTTAGTGAAGTGCCAGTGTCTTGTGTAGTTCGGTGCCGTACGAAGAATATACCGCTAATTTTTCCTTTCGCGAGTTACTTTTCGTAGACCTAACAATGCCGATCGTGTATCTCAACGATAGGATGTTCACGTCGCACGGAAAGGTGGATGTAAATGAGACCTGGTTTATAGGTAATCAGGTCCTCAGTAAAATTCACCCTTTCCAGGGATGTCCATGCGAGGCTCGCTTATACTATGCGCTACATCGGTTGTTCTCTCTATTTTATCGAGTATCCGGTGAATCCAACAGGGAGAAGTTCCTAAGTGAATTCGAGCCGCACCGAGTGCCAGATGAGACCATTACGGAGGAGGTAAGCTATTGGAGTCACTCAGTGAGATTTGTGAGCTGTCCCACGTGCGAGGTTTTTGCCAGACACCTTCTCTTTTCCTTAAGAGTATTTTTCCCTCATGCCATGATGGTTGAGGTAGAATACTCGCGGATTAAGTTGGAGTTTCGCGGCAACCTAGACACATCAGGGACAGTTGGTCTGGGAATACTTTCCGGGCTTCTGGTTGGTCTACTCTGCGTTTCGCAGGAGACGAACACGGAGGTTACCGTTGAGTATGTACACTTGGACCGACTTTATCTCACTGATTTCCTAATAGGTCCAGGCGGGGTCAGTACTGCCCGGTTCCTAAACCAGCATTACAAGCCTCGTCTGGACGTCTCCGTTTCCGTATCCGGTTTTCATCTGATTCGGCATTACGATGCCGTTGAAGGAAACCGCGCGATGTCTCTCCGTGGGGGATGGCTGCTCAGTGGTCCTACAGTATATTCATTCCACTGGGACACACCTTCCATTGAGGAAAGTGCCTCCACTGAAGATTCCGAAGGAGATCACCGTGAAGGACCTTCTTCCTCATCGAGTAGCAGTACCACAAGTGGAGAGCATCTGGCAGAATTCCTCGAGGGCTACGCCGACACCTGGGCTATTGGTAAGTAATTTCACATTTTACAATATTTTTAAGTCGATCAAAAAAAAAAATTTAAAGGTAAATTTTGAAGTGACGGGACATAAACAAATATGATGGGGGAGGAAGGTATCGTGTTTGAAAAAGCCAAGTAACTACGGGTAATATACTTTACACACAGTTACTTTGGTTTTTTCCGAGGGCGACCCCTTGGTTTAGGTATGATTTGGGTTGGGATGGGATTTTCGATGTTTTCGTCTACTTCTTCTATTTTTATTTCACTATTTAATTCGTCGTTATTACGTGATTTATATGGAATTAATCGTCGTACGTGAACTGTTTCTTCGTATGCAGTTTTATCGTCTGTTTTAATACGAATTGCGTAATTTAAATCCGTGACCTTTCTAACAATTTTATATGGTCCGGTATATTTCATTTTACTTTTCGCGACGTTTTTTGATTGACGCAGCAAAACAAGGTCATTCGGTTTGAAGTCAATGATCTTGTGGTGTGCGTTATAATGTTTCGCGTTTTTTTCCGATGCTTTCTTTGCTAAGCTCGGCGTTTTTTCTCTCGTTTGAAGGAGATTTTCAATTTCTTCTTCACGAGTCGTTCTATTATTATTATTTTCCGGTATTTCTGGTATATGTACTTCTGGGTTGAATCCATGAAGTAAATAGAATGGAGATTTATTATTTAAGTGTTCGATTGGGCTAATGTTGTATGCGAAAATAATTTTATTAATTGTTTCGATCCATTCTTTTTCATTTGAATGGTCGTATTTTGACAATGATTTTTTAATTACTCCGTTGATTTTTTCAACGAGTCCTTGCGATTGGGGGGAATAAAACGAGGAGTAAATAATTTTAATATTATTCTCTTCGCAAAATTTACGGACGGTTTCATTCGCAAAATGACCTCCGTTATCGCAAGAAATTTTACCTGGGGTGCCATACGTATAACAAATAAATTTCAAATACTCAATTACGCATTGAGCATTTGGATTTTTTGTTGGACGTATGGTGCAGAAATTTGTGCTTTTGTCTACACCGACAAGCACGTACGAGTGTTCGTACTCGGTATTAAATTTTCCGATGAAATCGATCTCTAAATGTGAAAACGGTTTAGGGTTTTCGATTTCAATATGTTTGAGGTAGCCAGCCTCTTTCGGGGAATTTTGTGCCATTTGACACTCATGACATGATAATACATATTCTGTAATTTTTTGTACCATATTTTTAAAGAAAAATTGATTTTTTATTTTATTTTTTGTTTTCTTAATTCCAAAATGACCTCCATACAACGGATCGTCATGTAGTTTTTTAAGAACTACTGGAATTAATTTTTCAGGAATTACTGTAACCGCTTCATCATACGATGAGGTTGGGTTAGGTAATTTTTTTAAAACATTATTTTCGTCCAGAAAATATAATTGTATAGTACGATTTAATTTTCGTATTTTATTTTTATCTTTTTTTATTTCGTTATAATTTAATAATGAAATGACATTTTTCCAATGCGGGTCATTTTCCTGCATTGTTTTTAAATTTTCGGGCAATTCAATTTTTTGGGGGGATTCAGAAGTTTGACCTTCTGATTGGGAGGGTAATGTGATGTCGGGAATTGACATTTGTGTGACAACTGGGGTCACAGGAGGGGTTGGGGTGATCTGATTATCGAGGTTTGCCTCTTTAAGAGCAGATCTTGTAACTACGTTAGTAGTTTTGTTGGGACAATTTTCAGAATGATTTAACTCATTCTGTGGGATTGTGGTTTGTACCACGGGATAATATGGGAAGGTTGATGCAAGGGAAGGGGGAAAATAATATGTTTGGGGCGTTGTACTTGGGTAGTACCACGCATTTTGATTCTGAAAGAATACAGGGTTTAATGGGACAGAATTGTCATTGTGAATTCTACACACAGTATTCACATTTTTCTCTTCGTCTTGAAGAGCATATTTTTTATTTACTAAAAATTCACCTTTTTCAAATGTGATTTCGTCCGGTTCATCATGCGGACGAGATAACATATCAGCCATACAATTATTTTTTCCGGCGATATGTTTAATTTGGAAACTATATTCGTTTAATTTAGATATTAATCGGATTAATCTTGGACTTGGAGTATTAAATTTCTGATGATAAATCAGAGGTTTATGGTCCGTGTATACTACAAAGCGTAATGCAAGTAAGTATCCACGGAAATGAGCTAATGCATTCGTAATAGCTAACATTTCCAAGTCAAATGAACACAATTTTGACTGGGCAGGTTGGACTCTCTCAGAGAAATATCCAACTGGATGTTTATGCTTCGTAACGGGATTAGTTTGCAGCAGCACTGCACCTAATGCGATTTTCGAAGCATCAACTTCTACACAGGTTTCTAATTTCGGATCATATATTGCTAATACAGGTTTGGAAATCATAATTTCTTTTAATTTTTCAAATATTTCAAGATGTTCTTGATTTAATTTTATTTTTGCATTTGATTTGCTATCTGTACCTCTTAGTAAATCAGTAAGAGGAGCAGTAATTTTAGCTAAATTAGGAATTAATTTCCTATGATAATTTATTGATCCTAAAAATGATCGTAATTGTTTTAACGTATTAGGGGGATTTAAATTTTTTATTGCCTCTATATTTTTATTTAATGGACGTAATTCGTTATATCGGACCGTATGTCCTAATATTTCGATTTCGTTCATTGCAAATTGGCATTTTTTTGTTTTTATTTTTAAATTTACCTTATTTAATCTTTTTAATACTTCCCTTGTATTTTCAAGACACTCTTCGAAAGTTTCTCCGAAAATACAAATGTCGTCCAAATAACATACCATTTTTTTCCAGAAAATATCATGGAATATGTCATCCATGATAGTTTGGAAGATGGACGGGGATATACTTAAACCTATTGGAGTGGAATTAAATACATATCCAATTCCATCCACATTTATTCCAGTGTATTGTTTAGATTCTTCCGTGAGAGGAATCTGTAAATATCCACTGTTTAAATCAATTGTTGTAAACCATTTTTTATTTCTTAAATATGGCCAAATAATATCAATTGTTGGCACACGATTATTATCCATAATTATTCTTTGGTTCATTCTTCGGTAGTCTACTAATACTCGATAGACTCCGTCTGGTTTCTTTTTTACAAATATTGGCGATTCAAATTTCGATTTTTGTTTTTTTAGGACACCTACTTTTACTAGATCATCTACTAGTTTGTGTAGGGCCTCATGTTCTGCGTGTGAAAATTTAAAATTTCTACACCGCAGTGGAGTTTCGTCGTCAACTCGGACAACTTGTTCGGGAACTTTACAAATGGAAACTTCATCTGTTTTTCCCGTAAAAATATTATTATATTCATTAATTACTTCGTACATTTTTATTTTCTGTTCAAGTGACAGTTTTGGATTAATCGGGATGGGATTTCCTCGATTATCCTTAAAAATAGTATTTTCTTTTATTCTTTCAATTTGGCAGGTATTAATTTCTACTGCACTACTTAATTCAAATTTTCCTAAGTATTCGCCTTTATAGATCACGTGAGGTTTGTTATTATGATTAACAGCCGCTATCGTGTCTTCTGATACGATTACAAAGAAATTATTTTTTTCTTCCATGGATGTTTCACACAGAAACTCCAGGTGTTCAGGCAACGTTGCTAAAATTAGCACCGAATTTGCCTCTACTTTAAAAGATTGGGGAGCATAATATTTAAAGGGCTTAATATAACCTAACTTATTTTCCTTCTCAATAGGGAAATTGTGACATTCAGGCATGTCAAAACATCGCTCTTCATCACCACACGGCAGAGTGAATTTGTTTTTCGAAAAGTCCATTTTGGCTTTATGGGTTGATAAGAAGTCGTAACCCAGTATGACCGGTTCTACTAAATTTCGAACAACGTAAGTGGGATGTGGGTAAATACAATGATCAATGGAAAAAATCACATTGGTTACTCCTATGACCTCAAGAGGTTGACTATCCGCACCACGAAATCTTACTTTAGTTGGTAGAATTGGTTCCGTAAAATTGACTTTCTTTAAAACTTTTTCATCGATAAGTGTCTGTTCTGAACCTGGATCGACTAAGCTAAGTATTTGTTTACCACAAATGGCAAATGGAAGGTGAAATTTACATTGGGTTCTGCAGTACCCTTTGCTTTGAAACTTCTCCTCACTCACATTGTTAACTAATTTCGATTCCTTGTTCTCAACATCCCTTACAGCTGACAGATCACCTGTAAGGGGGACACTTAGTTTTTTGAGCAACTATTCTGGCAAGCCTGGGGGTTTGATGTTGGGAGGTAATTTTGTTGTGGAGCTGCCATTAATGGTGCCGGAGGGGCAATCATTTGAGTATTAGCAGCCACATAGGGGAGATTTTGGGGAGTATTAAATGATATTCCAGACCAAGCTGGAGCATTATTCCAATTTGGGAGAGCCATTTGGTTCCAATTTGGAGCCCTATTGGGATAATATCCATTGTTATTTCTCGGGAAATTATTTCTCCGGAAATTTGGATTAAAATTTCTTCCTTTATAATTAGGATTGAAATTTTGATTATTATTCCAATTTCTATTATTTTGGTTATTTTGGTTATTTTGATTCCAGTTTTGATTCTGGTTCCAATTACCATTACCATTATTATTATTATTATTATAATTATTATTGTAATTATTATTATTATTGTTATTTCTGTTTTGATTCTGATTTTGGTTCTGGTTTTGATTTTGATTATTATTATTCATATTATTATTATTATTAAGATTATTATTATTATTATTATTACCATTTTGGTTATTATTATTTTGCTCATTACCATTATTTTTATTTTGGGGATTTTTATTATTCTTTCTGGATTCCTGAAATTTTGAAATGTTCGCTATTGCAGCGCTCATTTTCTCCATTTCAGCTTTCCAGATCGGATCGGACGATATTGTATTTACGTTAGCATTTTTTTCAGTTTTCTTTTCTGTTTTTCCGTTTTTCAATTCTTCTATCGTTTTTTCTAATTGGTCAATTTTTTTGCGTAAGAGGGGATCTATATGTCCGAATGCTTTATCTTTAAATTCGAGATATTTAGAGAAAGCTTTATCAAGTTCCTGAATAGTTTTAGGTTCTTTTTTAATGAGAAATACTCTTTCTTTTTCGGGGAGATTAGGCATAATTTTTTCTATTATTTTTTCTTCCGTAATATCGGGTTCAATTTGTTTTAGGATTCTTTTTACGAACATAATATACGCGGAGAAATCAGCTTCACCGTTGTAATTTCTTTCGTATAATATTTCGCGTAGTTGGGGTTTAGTCCTCGTAAAGACTTCCAAAATTTTTTGTTTAGTGTTTTGCCAATTGTTACATTCGGGATTATTTTGAATTCTATCCTCAAATATTTGCTTTGCAAGACCTGAGAATGCAATTTTAATTTTTTTAAATTTCATATTAGCATCCCAATTGAAAGATTCCGCCTCATTTTCAAATCCGTTTAAAAATGATACGATATCCTCAGTTGGAGTGTGTGCATATAAGGAAGGTCTGATATTTACAGCAGCCTTTCCTGACATTTATTTTCTACAGGGGGAATAAAGTTTTCTAAAAGTCTAGTTTCAATTTCTGGGCTGAGAAAATCTTCGTCAGATTTTTCTAAACACTCAGTAATATCTACTAGATTAATAGCAGTTTTAACTCTTGGAAATGGTGTGGGATTGTCCCAGTTTTCCAAAAGTGGAGTTGAAGTAGAAGGAGGATTAAAATATTTTCTTATTATGGGATTTTCTAATTCGGGAATTTGTTCACGAGTTTTTCGTGTAGTTTGTAAGATTATTTTTATATTTTCGGGGGTTAATAATTTTTGTATTTCCTTACTGGATTTAATTTTTAATAGGATATCCTCTTGGGTTTTTATTCGAGAAAAATATTTTTTATCGACTTCGATGTTTAAATTTTGACAAACATTAATTAATTCAAAATTTTTAGCATCGATTAGCCAATTTAAATTAGTTTTAGTAGTGTTGGGTTCGGATAAATTTTCCCAAGTTTCACTCATAAAAATAAATTTTTTCGCGACTTATAATTATTTAACACTTCTTATATTTAAGGGAGGGACGCGAATTATAATTAATATTAATTGTTACTTTGTTTTCTTCTTTTTGTTTGCACAGGAGCTTGAAGAATCGTTGCCGCAATCCACCAAACTTCGTTCGCCAACTTTTGTATATACGTTCTGTTTTTTTCTATTTTTTGTACAATAAAATATCCTTTGTTGACTTCGGAGTTCAGGTTTCTTTTCACTGCTAGCTTTTTTCCACTTGCAGCTAACCTCTACTTCCTTTCCTCAAGAGCGCGCCTTACGCGTTTCTCTTTGAGTACTTGACTAGAGTTTTCAAGGTTAGAGCAAAGTACTTCGAGCCAGAGGAATCAGAACAGCAGCTTGAATTCAGCAATTCCGTTGAGCAGGTACTAGAGCGAGAGTTCGATTCGCAATAGCAGACCAGTTGGGCGCCAATAATGTAACGGCCAAAAGATGTAGTAAAGTACCAATTCACGACTACTTCTGGGAGTACACCATACACGAAATATCACGTACTTTAAAAGCAGTAATACTTCTAAAATAATTTCAAGTTTATTATCCACGAGCTATTGTGGACCTTAACATCATTATGAGACTCAATAATATTTCAAACACATGAGTGAATTTACACATTTAATAAAATAATATTCTGTACATCACAGTTAATATTTCTACGTTAATAGTACTACAAAGTATATCACAATTCAACAAGCAAGACTATCTGTTCACTAGAGACTTCTACAAGAGAGGTTCTAGGTACTTAGAAGTAGCTGTCGAGGAACTGCATCTTATTCCACTGAATCGAGGGATTATATACTCGTTCAGGGTATGAAAACGTACGTGTCGGATAGATAGAGTGAGGTAGGGTGTTGTTATTATAGGGTTGTGCTGACTCGTCGAGTACTCGAGGGACAGGTACAACTAGGTCAGAAATATACAGAAGGTATATTTGTTTATATAAAATTAAATACGAATAGTTTTGTGGTTGTTTATGAAGAGTTATAGGAAGGTAAATTTGTTGGTAAATATCTACATTTTTGGTATTCGAAAATGAGTGAACGAATATGTTCGTCATTTCTTAAAATAGACGAAAATATACGTTACACTATTATTTGGAATAATTGTTTATGGGGGCAAAAAAAATTGTTTTGGAGGGAAACTGAAGTGGCGTCAATTGTTTGTGCTACGTTTGTGCTGACAGAATATACCTATAATACCCTACCTCCCTTCCACAGGTTGGCTATATTTATAAAATAAACAGTTAGGTTCAATGACCTTGTGAACTCTGGTCATCAAATTGCAAATAGAATAAATTCAAAAATTTAATGATGGCATTTGTTTGTGCTACATTTGTGCTGGTTTGTGCCGCTATTTTTTTGTTTGTGCTTCAACCCCCTCCCCCTAGGGCAAATGAAAATTTTATATATGGTGGAATTTCAAAACTGCTGAAATGAATTGAACGTGGGGTGAATCGTTTGTGCTACATTTGTGCTGACAGAATATACCAACCTTAACCCTCTAACCCCTACCCAAGAGCTATTATTTGGAAAAAACTTTTATGGGGGGGCAAAAAAAATTGTTTCGGAGGGAAACTGAAGTGGCGTCAATTGTTTGTGCTATGTTTGTGCTGACAGAAAATTCCTATAAAGCCCTACCACCCTTAGTTTGTGGCGCCTATATTTGAATGAAAATACAAAAAGCATTTAGATTCAATGACCTTGTGACCTTGGGGCATCAAACTGTAACCAGAAAATATTGAAAAGTTTGATTTTGCTATATCTTTATGCTGGTTCCTGCAGATATTTTTTAGTTTGTGCATTTTCCTTAAAACATTTATTCAAGATAACTTTTTGAGAGCCAGTGAGGACAGTCATTTGTTTTCAAGGTTTTACTTCAGATCCCAGGTGGCAGATGTAATTCAGTAACCATAGTAACGCATATTTTATTTAATTTTTTATCTGAAAAAAATCTTCAAGTATAACCTATTTGAGTATTAGGAAAATAACACATTAAAACTTGATTATATATGTATGGTACTAAAGTTTCATTTATTTGTCTTGATTTCATAAACTGCAATTTAAATTTAATGAAATAATGTTGGCAAAAGTAAAGAGAAAAAACAAAAAAATCAACCATAATGTGAGAGCTAAAAGTTGAAGGTGGAATTTTCTTTATTCAGCTTTTTACTCCAAGTGATAATGTGGATGGTAGCATATCTTACTTTTGAATAAAGTTTAATGCTTTTTAAAAGCAGGTTTATCATTCTTAGCTCAGTAGACTAGTTATGTCTTTCTCTTTTTTAGATAAACATCGGGACTTTAAAGGAACATTCCATAAAAAACATAGTTATTGGTAACAAAAAATTCAATACCTAAATTATAATATCTTTTTTTTAAAAAATTAATTTACCACCTACCTATCATAATTTAAAAAGTTTTTCAATTGAAGCTTAAAAGCAATTAGAATATTATCTTAAATTAATTTTATAATTAATGGAAAGATTATTATAATATTTCACACTAGTATAATAAAATCATATTTTAATCCTATATTATGACAACTTAACCAGGGAAGATAAAAACTTTCAGAAAACTTCTAACTGAACTTATTTTTATTAGAGACAGAAGAGTGTTCGTGTGGCAATAGGCTTTCGGATTAAGTTTAACTTAAAGGGGAAAAACTAGAACAATAAATTGCAGTATGATTGTGTAACTGACAGTCCTATAGTGATGGCTGTCAATCTATCATTTTTACTATATTGTGATAAATGATTGGATCAAAACATCTACAAAAATATAATTTTCCTGGTTTTTCTGACAAATTTTTCTAACAAAATTTGGCTATCTAGTAATATTAAGAAAAAAATTGTATGAATGGAAAGCTGAGTTTGAAAAGTAATGTATTTAATTTTCTAATTTTGCCACTTGTAATTAAAATTGAGCTTAAGAATTTTATCTTAACTGATCATGCAGTTCATCAAAATATCAAATGTAAGAATCCTCTCGAGCTATTTACAATTGTGCTTTCTTAAAAATAATACGGTAAATTTTAAGAAAAATTAGATTGATTTTAAAAAATAATTTGTCACATTTTCATTTCATTATTTTTTAAAACTAGTGTGAACCATAAAATTGGTCACAAAAAGTTTGTATTGTTAGTGCCCAAATTAATATACATTTATAAAGGTAAATAAAAGTCTATACTCAAATATTATTTGATGTAAGCACACACAATCATATTCACATGAAACAGTACTAAAGTACATTCAACTTTTTCACAAGTAATTGAAAGAAAATTATCACCAACTTTGTGACCCCCAGCCCTGCATAATTTTTAAAAGTGATGTAATAAGAAAAGATCAAAGGATAAAATGGACACCCATTACTTCTATTATATGAATTCATTTCTCAACACCTACCTACCTTAAATGTTATTATACATACTGTACATAGCTGACGGTAATATATTTGAATACGTCCAAAAGAAAGGGGTCTAAGCAGTACCTAGACTTATGTGGACTTTAAATTGGAAATTTTTCTACAAAGACTTCTCTATAGAATAAATTAAAATGTTTGTTCTGGTATTAGCACTCAATAGTACAATTATTAATGACTATTATAGTTGGGTATAGGAGTTCCATCTCTGTACCTACTCATTTATTTTTTGTCTGTTGAAAACACTGTAGTGTGTTTTGTACTAAAATCAATCCTCCAGAAAATAGAAAATGGTCTTCAAACATTGTCACTTGGCATACATCTTGGAAATATCCATCTGAATAACCCTTCTAAGTTTATATAGCCTTGTACTCGTGGGTCCCCATACCTGGAGAGGATAACTGTTTTCAACAAATATTCAAAAATTTTTCATAATTTAAAAACATTCTTACAAACTCATACAGGATTTAAAAATAAATATGGACAAAATAAAATTTATATAACTTTCAAAAGGAGGAAATAAATCTATAAGTGGATGGATATATTAAATAAATACATCAAGCAGTCCTTCTTTCCTCAGTCAATAAGAGTGACTCACAAATAACCAGCCCAATATAACAAACAGCCAATAAAAACTTTTTTGAGAACTGAATGTTTTTTTGATTAGGTATTTTATAAATATCAAAACACATAAGTTGTGTGTAAAAATAAGTGTAATCCCCTCCTCCTTCCCTGCCAGAAGAATTTTCAATTCAAAATAATTTTCGTCTTAAGCAATATTTACTCAAATAACCACCTTTGGATGACAAATTTAGAGTCAACTATATCACCATATTCATTTTTATTTTCTGCACCCCTTGTCTTGGCTAGTTAATTATATTTTATATCACTATTTGAGCTGGGCCTTCAATTTATTTTTTATTAATTCAGTACTATTTTTGGGTTTTTAACTCATCCACTCCCCTACTGCTATTAATGTTTTTGAGGAACTGAAAGTTAGGTAAATTTTCAACTTTTGTATTTCAGTTCAGTCTAAAGGAGATCAACTAAAAGTTTGAAAATTATTGTTTAGAGGTCAGTGGTGGCTCTCAGAGAAGGTGGTTAGATGGCCTACTCCATAGTACCAAAAAAGTTCATTTAGCCTACCTTACTCATAATACTTGGAGAAAAATGTAGTATTAGTTTAAAGTTTACATTATTTTAAAAAATTTTGCCCACCTCCCTTGACAAAATTCTTGGTCACCACTGTTGGAGGTGGGAGTAATTATATGAAACCCTTCTGTTTTTATAAGAACTAAGAAAATAGGTACTCCATATTTATTCATTTATGGCAGTCTACATAATTGTCTGTTTCAATAATATAGAGCAAAAATAAATTACCAAATTGGTGTAAATTATTCCTTTTTTATTATTTAAAAAAAAGTTAACCAATGTTGAGGGAATATTTCTCTTACACAAGATGGCTGATTATGTTGAAAATGGTATTCTGATCGGAATTTTAAAATTAAGTTTGTTGATAATACAATGTGGAATTTCAGAAAATAAACCGGTGGTAACATAAGTGAAATAGATAAGAGGCCAATGAAAAATAAATAAATATCACATATTTCAAATGGTTAAAAAAGCATTAGAATAGTTAGATTAAGATGATAGTTTCTTATTAAAGTTTTTCCAATCATATCCACATAATTAATTGGAGGGAATAAAACTTTCTACTCTAAGCAAAAAAATAAGAGAAAATTGCATTTTATTATTTGATGACAAAAGAAAAGAGAATTTATTTTGGAGTGATTCAAAAAAATTTTCCAGAAAGTGTAGGTAGAGTCTCTTTGCTCCATAAAACTGATTTATTCATTTATTTATTGATGTATAAGGATGACTAATTTTCTTAAAATTTACCATAAGGCTTCCACAAAGTCATAATGTTTACTAAAATTAATGTATTGACAGAATATCTAATGCTTTGATTTTAGTTTACACTGAATAAATCTGGAATTGACAACTTTGAATCTTGATGTATTCAGTCTAAAATGTCTAATTTAGCTCCTCAGATGATTATGAAGTTCCCAACATTTTTTTTCGCTCCAATAACAGTATGTTACATAATGTTCAATAGCAGCTAAATTATTGAATGCAGGATCAATAAAGGAAATGGCTCTTCTTAGTTTGTAGGAAATATCTGTAGTCAAATTTATTTCCAGGGGATATTGGAAAGAGTAATTGAAATATCTACAGTTTGCTTTTTTCCACTTTCAATCATTAGTCCACTTCATTTCATAACACCAAGAAAATTTTGGCTCTGAAAGCCCAAACTGGTGGGTGAATCTAGTCAGAGATGGGCATGAACTAAATCATCAATGATCCCGATCAAAAATGAATGATCCGTGATCGGTGATTTGAATCAAAAAATTAGTGATTTTTCTCATACTTGTATATAGATATACATTCATTTTTTTGGTACCATGGTACAGGTCACAGTTTTGGTCAATAGTAATGAAATTTGGAGTGAATATTAATATTGAGTCATGGTCTAGAGCTATTGATTTTAGTATTAATGGGACGGGAGGGTGGTATTTCCATAAAATCAGTTTTTGTTTTGATTTAGAATTAACAAACGTTTTAAATTGTGTATTTTTAGGTTTGGATTAATTGCTATAAAATTTAATTTAGTCATCAATTATAATCTACAATAACTTTTAGTGTATTTTCCAAAGGAAAATACTGGCAGACCTGTGGACAAGTGCCGATCCTGAGTTGTAGATCACAAATATATAGGTTCTGTACACTTTACATATATATATATATGCCATCGTGTAATGATAATTTCATATCATTTCTTATTTTAATATATATTTCGTATTCTATTAACAATTATTCCTCTATTTCATTTTGTCTATAACCTCATTCTTACATCCTGTCTTAAATGACGTCAGTGAAACTTGTCAAGACCTGCGTCTTGACAACACCTTTTCCAGCTAATACAATATTCTCTTACTAAACATAATGATGTCATTTATTACATGAATACAAAATACAACTCTGCAATATTCCTAATTCCTCTTAAAATTATAACTATACCCACTTTATGTCATAAGCATGTTATTCTATTGGTTCACTCCAAATTACGCAGATTATATTAACCAATCACATTGTATATCTCCCACAACACCGATGTATATTTCATTCAAATCCCTACCCTTAGATTTAAGCCTGATCACTTACCAATATTTTCTCTTGTATATTACACTACATCTCATATTTTCATGTACACATTAAAAATATACACTATACAAAAATAATATATGTGTCGTGTACTTTTTGTAACAATTATACCATTACACATCGTTAAATTAAAAAATAATTTTGTTTATAGTTTGATGACCCAAGGTCAGTCACAAGGACATTGAACAAAATTTGTCTTTTTTTTTTTTAATATAGCTGCCCCAATTGAAAGAGGGTAGGGCCCTATAGGTATTTTCAGTCAGGACAAACATAGCAAAAACAAATGACGCCCTTTTGATTGCATTCTGAGACAATTTTGTTTTTGCCCCTATGAACTTTGTTTTACAATAATGTTATTTGGGCAGGGGTAAGGGTTTAAAATGTGGTATTTTTGGTCAGCACAAACGTGGCACGAACAAATGCCATCATTAAATTTTTAAATTTATTTTATTTGCAATTTGATGTCTAGAGTTGACAAGGTCATTGATCCAAAGTGATTGTCTTCATTTTATAATTACAGGCCCCCTATAGAGGGGAAGTAGGGTATTATAGGTATATTCTGTCAGCACAAACGTAGCACAAACGATTCACCCCACTTTCAATTCATTTCAGCAGTTTTGAAATTCCACCATATATAAAATTTTCATTTGCCCTAGGGGGGAGGGGGTTATAGCACAAACAAAAAAGATAGCGGCACAAACCAGCACAAACGTAGCACAAACAAATGCCATATTCAAATTTTCAATTGCTTCTTGGTTGGAGGAACATGTCTCTATCTCCTCACTGACCTATAAAATGTTTTTCTTGAATAACTCTTTTAGTAAAATAGCACAAATGATGAAAATTTCAGCACAAACCAGCACAAATGTAGCACAAACAAATACCATCATTAAATTTTTGAATTTATTCTATTTGCAATTTGATGTTTAGAGTTCACCAGGTCATTGATCCTAACTGTTTTTCTTTATTTTATAATTACAGGCCCCCTATAGAGAGGAAGTTGGGTATTATAGGTATATTCTGTCAGCACAAATGTAGCACAAACAAATGACGCCACTTCAGTTTCCCTCCAAAACAATTTTTTTTTGCCTCCATAAACATTTTTTCCAAATAATAGTTCTTGGGTAGGGGTCAGAGGGTTGAGGTTGGTATATTCTGTCAGCACAAACGTAGCACAAACGATTCACCCCACTTTCAATTCATTTCAGCAGTTTTGAAATTCCACCATATATAAAATTTTCATTTGCCCTGGGGGGAGGGGGTTGTAGCACAAACGAAAAAAATAGCGGCACAAACCAGCACAAACGTAGCACAAACAAATGCCATATTCAAATTTTTGCTTGCTTCTTGGTGTGGGGGAACATGTCTCTAGCTCCTCACTGACCTTGAAAACGTTTTTATTGAATAACTCTTTTAGGAAAATAGCACAAATGATGAAAATTTCAGCACAAACCAGCACAAACGTAGCACAAACGTAGCACAAACGAATACATTTATTGAATTTTCAATTTTCATTAGGTGAGGATCTGGGGACATGGAGCTAATAGTGTGTGACACACTGTGTATAGTAGGTAATTGATACTCATGTGATTTGCATTACTAACCTTTGGCTTGTGTTGCAAAAATCACACTCAGATCATCACCTACTTTATACTTTTGTAACACAAATAATTATTTTATGGACCCAAATTAAACTGATGAAAAAAAAAAAAAGAAACAAAGAAAGAAACAAAGTGAGATGGTGAGAATCATATCTACCTTACCAACCAGTAGTTAACATATGATAAGCAAAGAGAGGGGAGAAGTTTTTTTTCAGTTCTCTTTTCTATTCTTTTTAGTTTGGTTCAAGCAATGATTTGTCCATTTTCTTTTTTCACTGATGGTAAAAATTAGTAACTTTGTCCCCACAGTGACTACAAACTTTTTTGATTCTAAAAATCTTCCTTGGAATAACACAATTTTTTCTGAAAAAAGTCATGCATATTTATTTGGTGGTTCCAGAATGATAGTGTTTCCAACAGTTTTTAGCCTTCAGTATCACTATAATAAACATATAAGCTGTTAATTCGTTCATTAAAATTATTTCACAAAATTATTTCCTTGATATTATTTCATCAGTTATTCCATCATATTTGATGCGTAATAATCACACACAAACACAAAAAAAGTTTGTTTTAGGGGTGTTTGTTGACAGAATGACTCCTCTCAGATCCATGCCTAACTTATCATATGTGTTCACCTTATTCATATTTTTATCCTATCAGTTATCACTTTTGTTTGCCTCTCAGCATTTATTTCCATTCAATTACCATTAAATTGTATGAATATTTGAGTTTTCTGTTGTTTAATTAAGTAATTAATTGAAATTGAATTATTTGGTCATAATTTAATCATTTCATTCCATCTCAAGATATTAATTGAAGGTTTTAGTATGGGGAAGAAAATATTAATTTCTCTTCTCATCATCTTAACAAATTGTGTAATAGATATGATACAGAAATAAAGATATTGAAGCTGAAGTTTACTCCTCATCATTAGTCCAACCTCCAACATACCAATAATTGTTCAATGTATTACCTTAGACTTTGTGGAAATTCATTTTATTTATATTAGTTTGTATGAATATTTGATGTTTTCAGGTGTTTAATTAAGTAATTAATTTCAATTGAATTATTTGGTCATAATTTATTCATTTCATTTCATCTCAAATGTGTATATTAATTGAAGGTTTGAATGTAAGTAAATGCTGAGAGGTAAACAAGAGTGATAACTGAAAAGATAAAACGTGAGCAAGGTGAACACGTGTGATAAGTTAGGTATGGATCTGAGAGGAACCATACTGTCAACAGACACTCCTTTTATTGTTTCCTCCGAAACAATGAATTTCACAGTGTTACCTGTAGGTATCCCAGAAAAAATCCAGAGCCGGCACCAGCCAAAGCATCATAGAGCGGTGCTTCAGGGCTTGTTCTACAATATGTATGTAGAGATTGTGGAATACCTTATGTTGTGGGAAGTATACCAACAACAGAAGGTGTTCAACAAAACAATTTGCGTGTTTATGCCAAAATACCTAGAAGGTATAGGAGAGCCAAGACCTTGGCAAACACTGGCAATTTAGCCTAAGATTTTCTGGTCTTATATACCCGGATCCCGACACGCACACATACACACTTATGTAATATTTACATAAGTACAGTGTAGATTATTCATCGTATTTTACGGGTGCTATGGCAATAGTAAAGTACAGAGAATGCATCTCTGTATTGGTTTGTGACATCGCCGAGATCGTTATCTACCAATTTGTCACGGACTGAGATTTGTAACTTGTTTATTTGCTAAAATAGACAAGTACAAACAAACAAACATTCTGTTTTGGTTTAACATGCAAGGCACAAATAATGGTCACCAAAGGTGACGACTGTCGTTGATAAGCCAAGCTTATTTCCTCATACAAGTAATCTTCTAATCCCCATAGAGATTAATTCAAGTAATGTGCTAGGTATATCATAGCCTAATTGTGCATACTTATAGGTAATGTTTTGGAGCAAAATTTTCTTTCAATCCATGATATAACTTAAAAAGTTTCTCTCAGATATTCATCTAGTGAAAGTCTTCCTCACAAAACTATTTTATGAAAATTGTGACATTCTTTATATAGTCTAGCTGGTATTCAATTGAATTTTTTACAACTCCTTTTTTAAACCTTTTACATTGATTTTGAAATATACTGAATAATATTTTTTGAGAATTACGACTTCATGCGACATTTTTATAACATAGTGATGTTACAACAGTTGCGACAAAATCTTTTTCATGACTGCATATGGATGGTATGGAGGAGATTATATGTTTGGTATGTCTATCTTAGGAACTAATGGAATTTCATTTGCTCAGAAAAAGTGTCTTTTATTTTATAGATTTTAATGAAAGTAGGTTCAAAATGTTTCTGATCATCTGGGGAATGTCCTAGGGTATTCATATTTGAAAATTAAAAAATTGGAAGAAATTGAAGAAAGTGATAATTCAAATATTGAAAAAATTATTGTCATAAATTTGGGCATATCCATCAATAAGAACTACTTATTCAGATTAACACAGTTTTTTTTAAAATAATGTGGGTGTTGTATATGAATGTACACGACACCACACAAACACCAATGTCGGTTGGTTGCGTGTACGCTGAAGAGTGTGTGCGGGCCAAGCCCAGTAAACAAGTTTAGCTGTACAGACAAAATATACAGCCATGAGCGCAAAAACATAGTTTGTGGATTTTACTCCACTGGCCCTCTAGGTGGTCAACGAGTGTGTAATACACACTCGTTCGTCAACGACCACCCGTTGCCACAAATAAAATTTATTATTTTGTTTTCCTTATATTTGAAGCAATAAAATAATCACAATTCCATAAGAATTTTGTAAACTTTTTTCTTTCAATACTTACCTAGTAAGTTTTAAAAAACTAAAAAATCTATTGTGGAATACCTCGTCATGAGGAAGTATTCTCACCAGAAGGTAAATTCTACTGAATTAAATGCATGTTCTGCCACTTCATACCATAAGCATGGGAGAGCCAAATCCTCGGCAAACATTGGCAATTTTAGAGCCAGTTTCGAGAGTTTATATACAGGATTTGGCCCATGCACACAGACACACATGTGTACATATACATATGTATGGGTGTTGTAGAAATCACGTCATTTTGTATTAATTTCTATAAAGCAACTGATAAGAAATGACTTAATGCGTTTGTGGACTGGTCCGAGACATTACCGAGATCCTTATTTATCATTTTGTCATCGGCCAAACATTGCATCTTACTTGCCTGTGGGTGCAAGTAAGAGCATACTAACAAACAGTGTATATTATATACTGTTGAATATAATACACCTGATAAGGTATGACGTGTGTACGAGATGTATGGTCCCCACATCTATTTTTTCCAGGTTTTTATTTCATTCTCTTTTTCGGTTTCTTTATGCTTTCATTGACAGTTTTCTGTATAGATCTGCCCTATTTATTACAAAATAGAATCGGCTACCGTACCATGTATCCGTGAATGTGTGAATGGAAAAATGTACTTTGGATCAGTATAGGCCTACAATGTTTAACCATGCTAAAACTACCTAGTGTTAAATGGTTATACCTATTAAGATTTTAAATAATGTTGAAACTGAGAAGAACTATCGAAAACTGACTTGGATGGATTAATTTTCTCTTTTTTTATTGAAGATGTTTTTTATGACTAGGGAAACAATTTCTTTTTAAAATTTCTTTGAAAAATCGCCGCGTGCCGAGTTCCTTTCCCTTTTTCTTATTTTTTTGTTTTAACAACTTAACGTTTTGAAAAGAATAAAAGATAGTCTAACTGAGGGGAATGGAAAAACCAGCCTTCAAATTTTCTGTACCAGCAAAATCTTAGTATAAAAATTATCATCATTGAAAACTTGATACAAGAAGCAAAATTTCTATTGATCAAAACAAAAAGTAGACAGCCCTATAAAAGAACTTTCGATGGCAAAAAAAATCGAAATACACGTGAAAACTGAAAAAAATTTGAGTGATATTATGAAAACTTTATCTGGCAAAAGCTGGAAATAAGAAATTCAGTAGACTCAAATTCGAAATAAAAATCTCAGTTTGGCAAAAAACTGAATTATAATTTAATAAAACAAAAAAATTGTAACAATAATGGTAACTGCTATTGGGAAAACTGGAAATTCACTGAACACGACAGAACACACGCCATTTTGACAGATGCACAAATAAAACTTTCGATTAATTTTGATTTTGTAATTTTATTTCAGTATGTATTCTATTTTCATGGATTGTAACGTTCCATATTTATCATCATAGATTCTAGCCCAGTAAAGTAATGGTTTCGTTTGTGATATAATTAATAGATAGGTACCTATATAATAGCCCTGTTTGATAGGATTACACTAACTTACACCAACCTACACCAGTAGGGATATTCCACAAATATTCAAGTAAAACTCGGCGCGAAGTCATATAATATTCCTACATTTGTGGAATCGCCCTCCTGGTGTAGGCTGGTGTAAGTTGGTGTAGTCCTATCAAACAGAGCTAATGTTTTACGTCTTCAATATGATGGGGGTAGTTTCTGAATATGTGATGAATTTAAAAATGTACCTACCCATGCTAGAGGTGTGTAACAACTTTCAATTTTATCAATTTTTCTCGATAGTGAAATAGGTAATATTAATACTAATTATTATTAATCCATATAGTTTATTATTAATATTGATCGTAAAATTCAATAAAAAAAAAGAAATATCATTTTGATTCAGTGTGGGATATAATAAAAATACTTCACTATTAAAATGATATATCGACATAAAATTTAAAACAAACATATTTCTATACATTTTCTTCATAATTATCATAACGTCAAGATACAGGATGGCAAAGAAAAGCATTTTTTATCTTAAAATCTTAATTATCTGTATTATTAGGTAGGTATCTTATTGTGAAGCTGAGAATTGATATCAACATAAAGATAGTAAAAGAAATTAGCGAATTACCTGTATACGCGTCGTATTTCATTTAGAGAAATCATAGGAAGACTGTAAATTATGCGTACCTAAATATAACAGATCTGCAGTTTTTTCGTTATTGGTGACACCATGTATGTACATGCATGAAATATGATGTATTGATTGCCTACGTACTGATGGAAAATCTTGGCATGCTAATTTCCTCGAACATCTTTAAGTCCATATTCACTTTCAACTTCAAAATAAGCTAAGTAATTTAGTACAGATTATGGGTCATTCTATAAAAATGATGAAAATTACCGAACCAACAAATACCTCCATAACTAAGAATGCAAGGAACTTGATTTTTTGTTTATTTGATAGATAATAATTTCCCCTGTTAAGTAAGAAGCTCTTTTCAACAAATATTTCTGAATTAAATATGTTGATAAATTATATGAAATATTCCATCGGATGTAACCACTTATGTTTTTCATGTTATTTTTGATCTCATAAACACTGTTTCAGTGCTGAATAACATCTTTCATATAAAATGTAAAAAAAATAGATTGAAAAGTAAGTTGATTTTAAAGGACTAATAACAGGTTGTAGGCTTCTTATAAGTTGCGACAATGGTTTTTATTCCTTAAAGATAATTATTTTTCAACCAATCAGAAAAGTTCTTATTTCCATATATTTTAATGGGGCAATAGGTCATACTGATTTCTTTTTATGCTAGCAACACCATCCAGTCTGAAAAATGTCTTTATTTCAAGTCATTTCCTATGAAAAATAATGGTGTGGGGACTCATCGGTATAAGGTAAAGGGGCTCGGACCCCTTGACAACAGTCGCCGCCCCAAAGGGCAGGCAAATAATCGTCCTTGTGACATTAAACACACTAAATACATTAGATTGTAATTACCTGCAAGTACATGCAGGTAATGTACGAGTACCGAAATTGACATCAACTGGGCATTCCACCAAATTCCTATGGCTGACCAGGACGTACCAAAGACAGCGGTTATAACCCCCTTTGGATTATTCGAATACCTTCGAATGCCGTTTGGACTTCGCAATTCAGCACAAACTTTCCAGAGATTTATCAACGGACTGTTTAGGGAATTGCCGTTTGCATATGCATACTTGGATGATATCTGCATTTGCTCTGAAGGCGGTGAGCAACAGCACGAGGAGAATGTAAGAGCCGTCATACAGCGTATACACGCTGCCGGGCTTACTATCACGTAAGTAAAAGATTATATGCACAGACTGAAATTGACTTCCTCGGCTACAAAGTCTCGATCGAAGGCATTTCCCCCTTGAAGACCAAAGTAGAGCCAATATTGAACTTCCCGAAACCCTCAAATGTCGCTGAACTCATGCGTTTCTTGGGGATGGTGAACTTCTATAGATGTTGCATGAAGAATGCAGCAGCCGAACAAAGTAAGCGGTTTGCACTAATAAAGACAAGTAAAAAGAAAGATAAGACTCTACTCGAATGGAATGAAGAAGCCAAACAGGCCTTTGAGAAAATCAAAGATACACTGGCAAATGCAACTCTATTGACTCATCCAGACGAAAGTCTGCCGTTATGCGTGAGTACCAATGCATCTGATTTTGCTATTGGTGCAACCCTGTACCAACGTGACAAAGACAACAAAAAGTTACCACTAGCTTTCTTCTCGAGGAAGCTCTCAAAAACAGAAAAGAACTATAGCACATACGATAGGGAATTGCTCGGAATATTTTCTGAGTTGAAGCATTTCAGGCACCAATTAGAGGGTAGATGTTTTTCTGTGTATACTGACCATAAACCCCTAACATATGCCTTCACACAAAAAGTAGAACCGGCATTGCCAAGAAGAGCACGACAATTAGACTATATTGGTCAATTGACTACCGACATTCAGTATATAAGTGGAGAACTTAACACTCCAGCTGATGCCTTGAGTAGAATCGAAGCTATCTCGGCTCCTGTCCAATTGCCTTATGCTGAAATAGCTAAAGCACAGCTTAAGATGCAGAATTGCAAGAGTTGTTATCGAACGATGATACTACTCTCAAATTGAGACAGAGAAAATTTCCCGGTACTGATGTTGTATTAACATGTGACATCAGTACAGGTAAGAATAGGCCATTTCTACCAGTAAAATATCGCAGGTTGGCTTTCAACGGTGTACATAATCTGTCACACGCTGGGCCAAAATGTAGTGCTTATATGATTTCGGCAAGGTTTGTATGGCACGAATGAAGTCTGACTGCAACAAATGGGCTCGCAGTTGCCGGAACTGTCAAGAGTCCAAAGTAGGAAGACACACTCGCTCGCCCCTCAAATCCTTCAAACAAACAGAGTGGTTTAAAACTGTACATATTGACTTGGTAGGCCCATTGCCACCATCTCAAGGACACAGATAGACAGGGCAACACGATGGCCAGAAGCAATCCCTCTACATGAGATGACAGCTCCTACAGTAGCTGCAAGGTTATACGATACCTAGATTGCGAGGTATGGTGTACCAGAAGTCATAATCACAGACCAAGGTCGCCAATTTGAGAGCTCGCCCTTTAAAGAGCTGTCTAATAAGCTTGGTGTTCAACACAGTCATACCACAGCTTATTATCCTCAAGCCAATGGAAAAATTGAGAGTTGGCATAGAGCTCTGAAAGCCTCTATCATGTCACATGATACAAAGAGATGGGTAGAAGTACTCCCTACCATCCTCTTAGGCCTTCAATCTGCCCTACAAACTGATACAGGTCACTCTGCAGTGCAATTAGTGTTTGGTGAAGAGGTACGCCTCCCAGGGTACTTCTTCACAGAATCGAAGGAAGTTAGCCCCAAAATCATGGTACAAAATATAAGAAACGATGCCAATAATTTCCTAAAACAGGCAGCTCGCCATGGCCAGCCCAAGATTTACATCTCGAAACACTTGGCCAATTCCTCACATGTATTTGTTAGAGACAAAAAAATGAGATCTGCGCTGGAGAAACCATATGCTGGTCCTTACAAAGTAGTATCACGAGATGAGAAAAACTTTGTGATACTCATTGCAGGCGAACCTCGAACAATTTCAATCGACGGATTGAAGCCTGCATACATGGTAAGTGACGATAAAAGAATAAAAAGGTTGCAGAGGGAGAACGTAGAAAATATACAGACGGATTCACCAACAAACAGAAGAATCTGTCGAAAAATGTGAAATAAATAATTCACAACAGAAAACATCAAAAAAGTCTGTAAGATTTTCAGACGATGTTACCACTAAAACATTTGATCTGGAGGCCCCCATAAGCCCACAAAAAAGAGGCAGGCCCCTTGGCAGTAAAAAATGCAAAAATTCCCACCCTTCTCGCATGTCTGAGAGGTTAATGCGAAGAAAATAAAATTTACTCCCGAAAAAGTAATATCCGCTACGTAAGTTTAAACCTGCTAAAAATATACGACGAAAATTGGAACTCCATGAGACAAAAGAAACTCCGGAGATAAGCAAACGAGGAATGCCAACAAAAAGAAAACAACAGGAATAAACAAATCCACTTGCGATACGGAAATAAACAACGCATCGTGCGTTTACCATTAAACACAAAGATAATCTCAACGTTGTGACGTCACAAGCGGAGATTCCTTTGTAATAAAAATGCGAAAAATATTTTCTATGAGTTTATTTCAGGCATAACTTTGCTTAAACCAATCAGAACTTAACCGGAAAACTTGCATACGGCCGAGAATTTTAAGCACTATCCCCTCTACATACTGATAAGAAGATGAGAAAATAATGAAACGAAACTGTAATGGTAAATCAAAAACAGCAGTAAATTCATCGTTTCAGAACTGCCATAGATCTTGGACATGTTATCTGAAATAATATTTTTGGTTCCTTTTCCTCAACAATCTATTCTAATGTTGCTGCCAACCAATACCATCCTGAAGTCCGCCACCTCCCAATTTGCCCGGAAAACTGCTGAGTTCTCACAAACTCAGTGGAAGACCAAGCAGAAGATGGAGCTGGACTGGATCAAGGAGGAGCTGCTCATGGACACAGCTCCTCCCGTAGACGATGTCCTAGCAGAAATGACTACTCCGCTGCCTCCAATTATCTCTCCTCCCCAGTCGCCGAAGGAATCGACTCTGACTCCGGAACCCCTGAAGCAGGAGCCGAAGCTAGAGGAAAAAAGGGAGCCGATGAGATTCTTGTTCAAGGCCGAGAGGGCTGTGAACAAAAAAGCTAAGATGGCCACCTGGACATCGGGGAATTCAAACTCCCCGATATTAAGGAAGCCAATGTTTAAACATCCACTGCCCCCTCACTCCCGTCATCACCCCTACGCCTGCTCAAAAAACGTACCACCGAGGCGTAGGGGAGAGGACAGCCGGGCAAACTACCTGGCCCGGATACACGCCCATAGGGAATCCTACAAATGCGTCGGGGCTGTGGTAGGTAGCGCCCTGGCAAAATGGGAGGCCGACCAGAGGCGGAAGTAAAAACCCGCATGTCCCCCCAGGCCTTGCGCATTTTGATCATTTTTGCAGCGCAAAAACTGGGGGGAGTAGCTGTGGGGACTCATCAGTATGAGGTAAAGGTGCTCGGACCCCTCAACGACAGTCGCCGCCCCAAAGGGCAGGCAAATAATCATCCTTGTGACGTTAAACACACTAAATACGTTTGATCGTAATTACCTGCAAGTACATGCAGGTAATGTACGAGTACGGAATCGTGACACAATGAAACAATGTCACAATCCGTACACGAACTGGTCAGCCATCTCTTATCTAGGTAGGGGATGATGCGACCTGGCCGCCCTCACAGATGTACGTATATTCTTACATATGTGTCTTAGTGTGCGTGTAAATAAGCCGTATATAAACCACCCAAATCGGCTCTAAAATTGCCAGTGTTTGGTCTGGTTCTGGCTTACCTGTACTTGTGTATGAAGTGGCTGAACACGCTTAAATTCTGTAGAATTTCCTTCTGGTGAGAATATCTCTCACGACAAGGTATTCCACAAATGGTTTCTACTTTTTTTTTTTTCTTTAGTAATGAATAGATACGTCATATATTATTAAAAAAATTTCAAGGACACTGTAATATGTACCAATAAGTACTGCTATTAATATTGCCACTCTGAGTTTCTGTTATGCCTATTTATTGGTTGGCAGGTTCAATTTTATATGAATTGTTCCTAAACTTTTTATTTGTTCCTTAGTCAGTCAAAAGTACTTTATATAGACAAGATGAAGGGAACTGTGCAGAAATTAATAATATATGGTGTGGGAGGGTGTGATTTACTTCGTTTAAGGGAAGTGATATACTGACAACCTTAAATTTACATTACAATAATTTCATTACGGCACAACCAACTACAATTATTACTCAGGTAATTTGGAATAAATATAATTTTTATTCCTCCTCCCCAGGGAAGTTTGATGCGCACCTAATATTTTATTTGAATTTTGTATAGTGACTACAAACAATTCCTCCAAAAAAATTGTTGAATAACAATATTTGAAATTTCAGAAATAAAAATTATCAGTCTTCGCCATTTTCATGGAATGATTAGTATAAAATTATTTAATTTTATTATTGTTTTGTATTTATAATTATTTTTAATTCAAAAGTTTTTAGGGATAATAATTATTAATATTGTTCTGAATATTAAATTTGATTATTTTGATTTTGAGAGTAAAAATATCCTTCTCTACCACCCTGTATCTCAGCCTCTTTGGTAAGGTAGTCATGAGAAAAAATGTAAAGAAAATTTTTTGTTCCAAATTATATGAATATATTATTTTTATATTAAGGTATTTTCATTCTATACATCGCTTGGATATAGAGGAAAATTGAAAAAACTAAAAGCAGTCATAAGTTCGTTCCCCCATGGTGAAAGCACAGTGTATGGGGGTGGTGCATTTTTATCACTTATTCAGGAGCCCACGCCCACCATGTTTCAGCCATAAAACGTTTTGTGTTTATTTATTTCATTTCAACCCCATTGTAAACCTCATTTTATTGGGCCATTCGTTAAAGTACTGGGACTGCAAAAATAATTATGTACCTATATTTTGTTTTAAAAAAATTACATGTAATCGACAGTGCTTTGTTTTTGAAAAACACAGAAGAAGATAAACTGACTCAAGTTTCAAAAATTAGAATTTTCTAAAAATTAAATAAAAAATTTTTCAACTTTCCGACTTTCTCCTTTGTTTTCACATAGAAATTATCATTGTTCCAGTTCATTTTTTTTTTTAAAGTCAAGTTCAAAAACTGTATGCGATAGAAAATTTATCAGCATTCAATATAAGATAACGCGTTAGCACAAGAAAGTAAATTTTGTGAAAAATAATTTTTATTCTATGGGGTAAAATGAATAGGAGCTTCGGAAATACATATAAGCTGCTTATTTTATAATCTTTTAACTATACATGGCATGCGATTGTTTTGGGGAAACAATAAGTCAAAAGGATCGTTAAAAAAAATGTGAAAAATATTTCGATGCTATTTGTCGTGTTCTAAAGTCGAAAATTGTTGTTATTATACTATTATTGATTATTATTATTATTAATATCTATTTATTTGTTTATTTATTTTATTTTATTTTTAGAAAAAATTCGAAATAAAATTTTTTTTCTTGTTCATTGCTTAGGGAAGAAAGAATACGTGGTCGATCAATTCGCTTATAATCTGACAAAAAAATAATTTTTTTTCTGCAAAAATTAGCAGCAGATGAAACTTGCCCAAATTCACAGAAAATTTTTATTTAATAAGAAAATAATCATTGTATGGTTCGAGATAAGTAGGTACTCCTATGTATAAATTTTAATTTATTTTCGTTGATTATTTGACGTCTGAAAGTTACAATTTTACGCTTGTTAATAAAATGCACCCCTATGCTATATATAGGTAGTTTAGGTGTTCAGGCGGTACGGGGATTCGAACCCGTACCGGCCAAACACCTAAAACCCCCCTCGTCACCGCCACCAAAAGCCGACACCGTATACACTCGGCCACGATGCCGGGTGACGGTGATCGAGGGAGAATGGCAATCTGCCGTAGTAGTGTGGCAGTAGTCGCCACACCACTCCCCTCCAGTATAGCGGAGCGTGATACGACAACCAGTACGGAGGCGCCTTGCGGGTAGGGATGTACGCCGGTGCGTGGTGATGTCACCCCTCATCACCGCACCGTGGCGCACACTCTACAGCGCCGTCACATACCGGCATCGGTGGTGTGACGTACCACCACGGCTATTGGTTTTGAACGTGTCCGAGAGATGGCGTGCATTACCATCCCCCGGATCACGTCGAGGTCACCACTTTAGGTGTTCAGGCGGTACGGGGATTCGAACCCGTACCGGCCGAACACCTAAAACCCCCCTCGTCACCGCCACCAAAAGCCGACACCGTATACACTCGGCCACGATGCCGGGTGACGGTGATCGAGGGAGAATGGCAATCTGCCGTAGTAGTGTGGCAGTAGTCGCCACAGGTAGTTCAATTTTTTTTTTTTTTTTTTTAATATATATACTTATATTTATACCTATATAATATATTATATGGGTACATTTTTTTTTAGGTTGGCATTTGGTCTCTAAATTACATCGGAAATGATTTTCAAAAAAATCATTTTTAGTTTAGCAATCAATTTATTATCCACAGTTAGTGTAATTAGGTGGTAACAAGTAATTACATAGGTACTACTGAAATATAGGTTTTTTAAATTTTTTTCTCGAGAAGTAAATTAAAAATATTTTTGTTTTCATAAATATGGCTGACTTTTACTGCTGTTTGAACATCGATTGCATTTTATAGTAGGTAGGTAGGTACTAAAGGTACAGTACCTACCTACCATTTTGTGTTTGGTTCGTTGAGTTTTGGTAAAATGGCTAGCGTCTTGTGTGAAACGCCTTCTGTTTCGAGATTTCCATTCTTACGATATAAAAATTGTACGGGAAATTTGGCTAAAAATATACTACCGTTATGTGGACGTAGTAATCTAATATGTAACCCAAAATGAATAATAGGTCGTAACGTAGAAAAACACGTAAATGTAACATTTTTCATAAGCTAAAGCTTTTCTTTCCCTACTTATTTATTTTTTGTTGCTACTCGATGTGCAGGATTTTTTCACTTTTTGTTCTCTAAGTGACCTACATGTGTCGATATAGTTTTTTTTCCTATCTTTTTTCTTTTTTCCTTACAATACACAGGACAGTCGAAATCCACCAATGAAAGTTTTGGTCACGCGTATAACATTTTCATTTAATACATCATTCAGTATACTGTACCCGTATTGTTTCCATTTCCAATGGGAGAGGTTATAATGATCTGATAAAAAAAAAGAAAAAAGTTTTGTATTCCTAAAGGTAATTTATAAGTTTCATCTAATTCGCCATCGTTGAATCAAAAGAGTATTATAGTGTCGACTATTATTATTCCGCAGCGAGTTAACGATTTATCGGTAAAATTAATTGGTAAACGACCTCATGGGTATCGATTTTGAACAAATTTGTGTTTAACAAAATGGATGTGCGGAGAAAAAAAAAACTTCGTTATTTTCCTCGTATAATTTTTATTTCGTGTACGCACGCATGTAAAAAGAAACTAAGAATGTTAATATTTTCCTTTTCGATGACTTTTGCAAGCGCTACTTTTTACCCAGTTTGCTTGAAAATGGGGTATTAAAATTGACGTCACAAAAGGGTAAGGGCGGGGATGATGAAAATTATCCGTTTCATGAGAAAAGAAAACGATTTGTACCATTTTTTCATTTTGACATAACGTTTTTTTATGTACATGTATGTATCGCCCAAAATTTTGTGTTCACAGTTCTGATAAAACTACCGGCTGGATAGGGCTAAAATTTTCACGAGAGATAGTTCTCATATTGGAGCAAGTCTGAAAGATTTTTTTTGCCTATCGATTAATTAGTTTCTGAAAAAACTGGAAAACAAAAAATTTCTGGAAAATTACTTTTTCCGGGATTTTGAAAAAATGACGAAACGGGATCGGGCTGAAATTTTTACGACAGACTTTCCTAATTTAGTTGCAAGTTTTTTAGAAGTTAGGTGCCTAGTAATTCGGTAGTTTCCAAGAAAACTTGAGAAAAAAATTTCTAGAAAAAATTTTGTATTCTCGGTTTTTGAGAAAACTACCAAACAGGGTTGAAATTTTCACGAAAGATAGCTTACTGTATGGGAGTAGATCTGGAAGAAGTTGAATGCTCATCGGTTTGGTAGTTCTCGAGAAAACTGGAAAAAAAAATCTCTGGAAAAGTGGTTTTTAGCGATAAAACATCGATAGATCGATATTTTTGTTAAAGATAATACGGATAACTGTCGATAGTTTTCTTGTAATTTCTTAAACTGAAACCAGCAATGAAATATAGATATAAATATCGAGAAAACTCGGCTTTCTAGCGAAGCATTTCCCTCTTCTCCACCTCCTACTTTTCCGATCCACTTCCTCCCCTTTCATATAGACCCAATGATATAAAAATGCAAAGATGAAAAAATTTTGTCACGTAAGAAAGAAATCTCCAAAATTGTCGATATTTTTCAGAGAGTTTTTACAAATTTTTGTTTGTGTTTTTATTTCGTGTCTGAATAGACAAAGACGCTAGTTTGTGGTTATGATTATGATTGTGATTGCACAGATCTAACTGTTTTTTGATGCAGAATACATTTTACGTTTCAAAATTGAGTATCCCCAACAAAAAGTTCAGTATCTGAAAAAATGTAAGTACCTGTATCAGACGTTTCATTCAATAATTCCTAAATTATGATAGCTAGTAGGGGGAATTGGATTGAAAAATGGAAGGTTCAAAGAGTCCAGCGAAGTATTGTCCAAGGTTACAATTATGGTGACATATTGAGCGCTGCTTCCATCCGACAATCTGTTACGAAATTGACACTTCCCACTTCGTAAAATTTGTAAAACTTGAGACTGTGGTATGATCGAATCTTTCATAAGGTGCAATAAGTTTCGTCTACACGATTGTAAAAAAAGCAACCTAATTAGGTGTGTAAAAAATTGTGATATTGGTGCTTCAAAATTTTGTGAAAATTTCAGAAATGTCTAAATAGCTATAATTATATCATTTGAGTGGGGTGAGAGTCTATTTCAAACGTACAGAAAAAAATGAAAGAATAAGTCAACAGGAATCGAATAAGCACAAAAAATTAGCCAAATGACCTGAGCCTTCAGTTTGAAAAATATTTATGATTAAAAAATATGATTTTCAGAATCAAGAAATATGTTGAGTTCAAGTGAATTTAAAAAGAGGAATCATTTTTCCCTCTGTTCATCAATAATTTAAAACTGATAATATTGCCATGAATGCCTATATACCTTCAGACTGGAGGGTTTATGTGGTATGAACTTTGACAACAGAGTATTGTATCAGTAGAGAACGAAGATTTCCGAGGTCCATTTCCCCGGCCCCCCCATTTCAAATTTTGACCTGAAAATTTTTGGCCTAATTGTGCTCAGTTTGTGGTAATGTGTGCCATCAATTTTAGAATTTGTGCTCACCCCCTTCCTTAGATATAAACAAAAGAGTCTGGGTGGGGCTGGAGAAATGCTAGCCCCACCCATTTTGAATTTTGACTCTAAACTTTGTATGCTAATTGTGCTTCATTTGTGCTAATTTGTGCCGTTAATTTTAGAATTTGTGCTCATTTATTTTCAAATATAGGGGCCTCAGAAATTTATGTGTCAGCCCCCCCCATTTGGAATTTTGAGTTGAAACTTTGCATGCTAATTATGCTTAATTTGTGCTAATTTGTGCTGCAAATTAAAAATTTTATACTCATTCCCTTTCAAAAATATTTGTGGTTTTATGTCTCCCCTCAGCCCCCCCCATTTTGAATTTTGACCCAAAATTTTTCATACCAACTGGATTCAAATAGTGCTAAATTTTGCTACCAATTTTGGAATTTGTTATCACCCCCTTCTTAATATATAAAAAAAAGTTTGTGGGTGGGGCTGGGGAAATGCTAGCCCCACCCATTTTGAATTTTGACTCAAAACTTGGCATACTAATTGTGCTCAATTTGTGCCAATTTGTGCCAACCATTTTAAAATTTGTGCTCACTTCCCAACTCAGATAGGGAGGATGAAAGATTTCCCCTCAGCCCCCCCTTTTTGAATTTTTATACAAAACTTTGCCCACTACTCTTTTTTGATTTGTGCTTAATTGTGCCAACAAGCTTATAATTCCTGTACATTCAAATCTTTAGTTATTTGCAAAACAAATTTGGGTGGGGCTGGGGAAATGCAGCCCCACCCATTTCAAATTTTGACTTGAAATTTTGCAAACTGATTGTGCTCAATTTGTGCTGATTTGTGCCAACAATTTTATAATTTGTGCTCAATTATTAACTGAAATAAGGGGTGAGGAAGGTTTTGTCTTAGCCCCCCCCCTTTTGGAATTTTGAGCTGAAACTTTTCCCATTATTTTATCTTAAATTGTGCTTATTTGTGCCAACTTTCTTTTTTGAAATTTTAAAGTTGCAATTTCAACCAACTAATAACAATCACCCATTTCTGCTGTAGCCTAAATAATAGTCATTTATAACAAAATTTTCAGTAGGGTCAAGAAAATTCAAGCCTTCCATTTTAAATAGGAGTTAAATTTTATTACAATTTTTATGACAGTTTGTACCAAATTTTTACATTGGTATTTTGAGGGAACTATACTTAACCCATACTTAGCAGTATGTCAGATTTTCTTAATTTTGTATTTTCTGGGTGTTGCTAAAAAACTTTGTAAGTACATGTAAATTTTTCCATTGATCATTCTCTATTGACAGTTTTTTCCATTTAAGTTGCCAAATTAAAAATATTATCATAAAAATCTTCTATGTGAATTGAATAGAAAGAAAAAAACAAATTTTTATGGTCATATGTGTATAAATTATTAAGTAGGTATTTATGCTAATTTTGGTTTTATATACTTAATAATTTAGAAAATACATTTGGTGATGTATCACACAATAAAATGTAAAAACTCAATATTGGCCCCTTTAAGGGCCCGTTTGAGGATGAAGAATAGGTCCAATTGAGAAAAGAACAGCAAATTTGGTCTGGGTGCCTCAAAAAACATATTTGGTGATGTATCACACAATAAAAAGTGGAAACTACAGATTAACCCCCTTTTGGTGCCCATTTGGGGATGAAGAATGGGTCAAATAGAGAAATGAACACGAAATTTGGACTTGCCGCCTCAAAAACCCTATTTGGTGATGTATCACACAATAAAAGGTGAAAACCTCAAAATTAACCCCTTTTTGGGGCCCATTTGGAGATGAAGAATGGGTGAAATTGAGAAATCAACATAAAATTTGGATTCGGCGCCTCAAAAACCATATTTGGTGATGTATCACACAATAAAAAGTGGAAACTACAGATTAACCCCCTTTTGGTGCCCATTTGGGGATGAAGAATGGGTCAAATAGAGAAATGAACACGAAATTTGGACTTGGCGCCTCAAAAACCCTATTTGGTGATGTATCACACAATAAAATATGAAAACTCAAAATTGGCCCCCTTTTGGGGCACATTTGGAGATGAAGATTGGGTCAAATGGAGAAATGAACACCAAATTTGGACTCGGTGCCTCAAAAAACTTATTTTCTAATGTATCACACAGTAAAATGTCAAAACTCGATAATTTTGCTAGAAGAATATTAAGACATGCATCTCTGAGGAAGGCTAATATAGTACTGACAGAATGGTGTTATCTGAAATATTTATATAACTACAAGAAATACCGGATCCTAGACACTTTTGGGTGATCCAATCACAATGCGTTATTCCATAATCTGACTTTTTTGATGAAAAAAATTCCCAAATTTTGAAAAATATTTTTGGGTTATCTATGGGGAATTTTTAAGATTACTTTGGCCAGTGTTATCTATATATATATAAAAGAGAATGTAGGTCTGTTTGTCTTTTATGCATTACTACACCAATAATCTATATATATAAAAGAGAATATATGTCGTGTTTGTCTTTTATACATTACTACACCATTCATCTGATGGCCATGAAACTTTTGGAAGTTGTTGAGTATACTCCAGCGAAGGTTTCTGGCATAATATGAAAAGAAAATTTCAAACAGTTGTCAAAAAATTTCCCAAAATATGTATTTTATTCAATATCGATATATCTAAAGAAAATATTGCATCGATCTGGTGAAGAACATCAATACATCGCAAAACATATCGATGTTTGTTGTATACCTATGCGATAACAGTGACAATGAGTTTGCTTCTAATTCTGTTGCATTATGCATAGGATGTAGTAATATTTTAATTCAATATTAACTGATAACTAAAGGATATCGAGGTGAGGTTTTCTTATGAAATACGGTTTTTAATAATTTCACGAATGCACTTCGATTCACCTAGGAACTGTTAAATTATCCATTCGTCACCCAGGAATTAAGCAAGATTCAGCGGCGTATCGAAGAGAATTTATTTACAAATTCTCTTCGATTCGCCGCTGAATCCTGACTAATTTAAGGGGTTAATTTTGAGATTTCACCTTTTATTGTGTGATACATCACCAAATATGATTTTTGAGGCGCCAAGTCAGAATTTGGTGTTCATTTCTCCATTTGACCCATTCTTCATCCTTAAATGGGCCCTAAACGGGGGCCAATTTTGAATTTTCACTTTTATTGTGTGATACATCACCAAATATGGTTTTTGAGGCGCCGAATCCAAATTTTATGTTGATTTCTCAATTTGACCCATTCTTTATCGCCAAATGAGCCCCAAAAAGGGGTTAATTTTGAGTTTTCACCTTTTATTGTGTGATACATCACCAAATATGGTTTTTGAGGCGCCAAATGCAAATTTTATGTTGATTTCTCAATTTGACCCATTCTTTATCGCCAAATGGGCCCCAAAAAGGGGTTAATTTTGAGTTTTTACCTTTTATTGTGTGATACATCACCAAATATGGTTTTTGAGGGGCCAAGTCAGAATTTGGTGTTCATTTCTCCATTTGACCCATTCTTCATCCTTAAATGGGCCCTAAAAGGGGGCCAATTTTGAATTTTCACTTTTATTGTGTGATACATCACCAAATATGGTTTTTGAGGCGCCGAATCCAAATTTTATGTTGATTTCTCAATTTCACCCATTCTTCATCTCCAAATGGGCCCCAAAAGGGGTTAATTTTGGGTTTTCACCTTTTATTGTGTGATACATCACCAAATAGGGTTTTTGAGGCGCCAAGTCCAAATTTCGTGTTCATTTCTCTATTTGACCCATTCTTCATCCCCAAATGGGCACCAAAAGGGGGTTAATCTGTAGTTTCCACTTTTTATTGTGTGATACATCACCAAATATGTTTTTTGAGGCACCCAGACCAAATTTGCTGTTCTTTTCTCAATTGGACCTATTCTTCATCCTCAAACGGGCCCTTAAAGGGGCCAATATTGAGTTTTTACATTTTATTGTGTGATACATCACCAAATGTATTTTCTAAATTATTAAGTATATAAAACCAAAATTAGCATAAATACCTACTTAATAATTTATACACATATGACCATAAAAATTTGTTTTTTTCTTTCTATTCAATTCACATAGAAGATTTTTATGATAATATTTTTAATTTGGCAACTTAAATGGAAAAAACTGTCAATAGAGAATGATCAATGGAAAAATTTACATGTACTTACAAAGTTTTTTAGCAACACCCAGAAAATACAAAATTAAGAAAATCTGACATACTGCTAAGTATGGGTTAAGTATAGTTCCCTCAAAATACCAATGTAAAAATTTGGTACAAACTGTCATAAAAATTGTAATAAAATTTAACTCCTATTTAAAATGGAAGGCTTGAATTTTCTTGACCCTACTGAAAATTTTGTTATAAATGACTATTATTTAGGCTACAGCAGAAATGGGTGATTGTTATTAGTTGGTTGAAATTGCAACTTTAAAATTTCAAAAAAGAAAGTTGGCACAAATAAGCACAATTTAAGATAAAATAATGGGAAAAGTTTCAGCTCAAAATTCCAAAAGGGGGGGGGGCTAAGACAAAACCTTCCTCACCCCTTATTTCAGTTAATAATTGAGCACAAATTATAAAATTGTTGGCACAAATCAGCACAAATTGAGCACAATCAGTTTGCAAAATTTCAAGTCAAAATTTGAAATGGGTGGGGCTGCATTTCCCCAGCCCCACCCAAATTTGTTTTGCAAATAACTAAAGATTTGAATGTACAGGAATTATAAGCTTGTTGGCACAATTAAGCACAAATCAAAAAAGAGTAGTGGGCAAAGTTTTGTATAAAAATTCAAAAAGGGGGGGCTGAGGGGAAATCTTTCATCCTCCCTATCTGAGTTGGGAAGTGAGCACAAATTTTAAAATGGTTGGCACAAATTGGCACAAATTGAGCACAATTAGTATGCCAAGTTTTGAGTCAAAATTCAAAATGGGTGGGGCTAGCATTTCCCCAGCCCCACCCACAAACTTTTTTTTATATATTAAGAAGGGGGTGATAACAAATTCCAAAATTGGTAGCAAAATTTAGCACTATTTGAATCCAGTTGGTATGAAAAATTTTGGGTCAAAATTCAAAATGGGGGGGGGCTGAGGGGAGACATAAAACCACAAATATTTTTGAAAGGGAATGAGTATAAAATTTTTAATTTGCAGCACAAATTAGCACAAATTAAGCATAATTAGCATGCAAAGTTTCAACTCAAAATTCCAAATGGGGGGGGCTGACACATAAATTTCTGAGGCCCCTATATTTGAAAATAAATGAGCACAAATTCTAAAATTAACGGCACAAATTAGCACAAATGAAGCACAATTAGCATACAAAGTTTAGAGTCAAAATTCAAAATGGGTGGGGCTAGCATTTCTCCAGCCCCACCCAGACTCTTTTGTTTATATCTAAGGAAGGGGGTGAGCACAAATTCTAAAATTGATGGCACACATTACCACAAACTGAGCACAATTAGGCCAAAAATTTTCAGGTCAAAATTTGAAATGAGGGGGCCGGGGAAATGGACCTAGATTTCCGGTTAGACATGACTGCGCGTGATCCGCGTGGGATAGTGATTAGGTACTCCAGAGTTCCAGACCGACCACCCTTCTTGACCAATTATTTAAAAGGTGTGTTCGGTTCGGTTCGGTTGGGTTCTATTGGTGCTCCAATATGCGATTGAAAAATTCATGCTGGTAGATTGTTGAACGCTATATTACGACCATCCCCTTCCCCCTCTCCGCTCCGACATAAAATATGTCTTCTAGACAGTCTAGACGTCGGGTAATACGGTCACGTAGCCAAAGTCTCCCCCCCTCCCGAAAAAAAACAACTTACTCATATTTATCATCGTTTGATGGTTTGATTGAAACTATCAAACTATATGATAATCCGCATTTTACCTCAATATAATTTAATGTGCCAGGTGCGGCTCAAGGGGGGCAAAACAGGTCATGACTCCCCAAAATCATTTGAAGATTTTTTTTTAATCTTTCTGAGTAAGTGTTGGCATCACTATTCGCTCAGGGTGTTCCAATAGAACGCCGGTGCAGGGAGGGCACTCTTTTAAAAAATTTTAAAAAACAAAAAATTCAGCAACTTACGTAAATTTTCTAAAATAGAAAAAAACAAAAATTTTTTAATGAAAGTAAATTGCTTCAATACAATAATACTTCTTGGGTATTTATTGATGGAAATACTTTTTAAATTACTATTTATTATTTCGATCGGTAGCTTTTGGTCAGAAATAATTTTTTTTTTTTGGGGTGGGAAGGAGAGTTGAAGGAGGAGAGGACTCTATGATGGGCCCCACTGGATGATTTTCTACGTCTGTCTTTCCTCTCAAAAGACGCGTTTAAAATACATAGACCCTCGGAGATGGTTCGTCACCAGATGGAATTTTGGAACCGCTTCAGTAATATAGAAATAATTCATGCGAGTATTATGAAGGTTGCTCATCCAGAAGAAAGCAATGCATTCGCGCATAATGAATTCGATTTCAACAATAAAATACAAATTGTCAATTCAGTGGTGTCTGCAGTTTGAAAACACATTATCAATACGAAAATAATCGTGCAATTTGTTGTTGTACCTTGAAATTCTGTATAAGTACATCTTAAACCCGATCCACCCCTGATGCATTTTACCGTTCACGTCGTCTCATTAAGAAATAAACAACGGAGCTTAAAAAAGATTAAAAATTGATTTTAACTTCCTCTCATCTGGGGATAGAAAAATGTAACTTTTTTGAAAACACTAACAGAGTTTAATTTTCGATTTTCTAAAAAAGTGTTTCCGCAATATATTTCAATCTTCAAGCCTCCTTCGCGCTATAATTACGCATGCATCAAATGGCTGCGATGACGTCTAAATTTTCGAATGTCGTGAATATTAATTTATCGTCAGTTAACCAATTTACGCGATGGTTTTGCGGTGGTCGGCTGCAGATGCCAGTTCTTTGTTGACGCAGTAGCCCAGCCGGGATAGGTCAATGAAGGAGGAGAAGTGTGGTTGGAAAATACTTTCACGACGAGAAAATTTGATATTTTCATTGTCCGTAAATTTTTATAAATCTTTAGCTAGAAGGTCGCTGGTGAAGCCAAGGGCAACATGAGGGGCTAAATCTCTCAGAAAATTTGATATGTATCTACCCTTCACAAAAATTGTATAATAATTCTACTCGAGTTATTTTCATTTGGAGAAATAATGACAAGACCTCGAGTCTACACGCAAGTTTTATCTCCGCTTCTCCTCTGGACAGGGTTTCTAAACGCCCAGTTACCCACTTCAGCTACACCTCAGAATTGATGAGAAATTTATTCTAAAATGAGATGTTATTCGCAGCTTCACTTGCGTGGGGTCTATTAATTGCTTTAACCCCATTTTTGAAGCCTTCAATGAAATCCGATGAAATAAAAACGAAACGACATTTCCTTGATGACAGTAAACCATTCTTGGAATAACGCAATTTTTTCTGGAAAATCTCATGTAAATCCGTTCCATGGTTCTGGAGTAATAGTGTTTCCAACAGCTTTTAGCCTGCAGTATTTTATAATATGTAGAGATATAGTATTATACTCAACTAGTTAGCAAAACGAGTCGATTATCATGAGAGGCTAGTACGATATTGTTTTCAAAAAGTCCAACAAACAGAGGTTATTATTTATTCGATTAAATATGTCAATGCCTTTAATTAACAGAATTTTATCAAATAATTAAATGATTATATGGAGAGGTGAAATATTTTGTTTATGATGATCACTGTGTGTGAGGACATTACTCGTATGAGGTTTTAGGGGCTCGCACACCTCGACGACAGTCGCCGCCCAAAGGCTGGCAATAATCGTCTCTATGACGTTAAACCAATTTACACGAATGCGTTTGTATGTTCGTACCTGTACGTACGTACAGGTAAGATACATCGTACGAGTCGAGATTAATTACCTGATAACGATCTCGGTAATGTCACGACTCGGTACCAAACGCACTGCGTTGTTTCTTATCATCACAACGGAGACAAGAAACGACGCAACGCATGACATAATTACGTATACATACGTATGCATGTGTGTCCGTGTGCGTGTGCCAAATTCGGTATATAAACTCTCAGAACCGGCTCAAAAATCGCTAGTGTTCGCCGAGGATTTGGCTCTCCCATACTTAATCGTATGAAGTGGCAGAACACGCAAATACTGTTGAAGACCTTCTAGTGTGAATATCTCTCACGACAAGGTATTCCACACTGTGTAAAACAGCCCCTTTTTATGCTGACATTGCACCACTTTTATATGAATAAACAGTACGTAAAGAAATGAAAAAATAATTCCGTTAAGAAAAAGCTCAATTTCTAAACTAGTGAAGAAATGAAATTTTTTGCAACTCCTGTTTATAAAGTTAATTTTTTGTGTCCACCTTGACGATGTATAAAGCAGGCAATTTTAGAACTATTTAAGACCTATGTATAAAGTATTTACTTTATTAATTGATTTTTACTTTATACATCACCTTGAGCATATGCATCATTTTATTCATTGGTACTAACTACTACGTACGGCTAACATAGCCTAACATCGTCATTTTTTAAGTTTTTTTTTTTTTTTTGTAAAAGTTTTTCTGTTACCTATGTGTATTTGAACTTCAGACATCCACATTTGCAGGCCAGCACCATAGTCGTTACGCCACAAGGTTTAATTGAAAGATGGAGGATAGTTTACACATATATGCTTCCCATTTGCAAAAATATTTATTCACCTCAATTTTTTTTTTTTGCTTTTCAGGGAGAGAGGATATTGCAAAAAATAGTGTGTAACACATGTGTATATAGTAGGTGATTAATACTTGTGTGATTTGCATCACTCGCCTTTGGCTTATGCTGCAAAAATTACATTTGGATCAACATCACCCACTTTATACACTGGTATCACAAATAAATATTTTTCAGTGAAGAAATAAACAAAATCAGTTTAAAAAAATTCATATCTTGACTAGTGAAGAAATGAAATTTTTTTAACTGAAGAAATAGACAAAAACCAGTTGAGGAAAAACTCATTTCTTTCGATTTTCATGAAAGACTAGTTGCTTGTGCAATGTATGACAAAAATTTTGTTGGTAGTTTTTTATGTGTAAAATTTTTTATTAAAATTTCCGTATGTATTCCCCCCTCCGAATCCATTGTTGAATAGATTGAAGATTCGGAAGGAAATTTATAAATGTATCCCTGATGAATCTAGAGAGATGACTGTGTTATTGGATAGCCTTAAATTGCCTTTCTATTTTCAGCCGTACAAACAAAATTTTTCACTTTAAATTTTATACATTAAAATAATCGTATTATAAATCGCTACACCCCATATATCCTCATCCATTTTTTAGAGTATCACAATTAATTCATATGTACATTTAAGAATTGCGGACCTGTACCATGTGGGTACACAAATCGTCCTATATGTATCTCAACTTCATTCTTCATTGCTCTCTGTCTTACTACTACGATACATGCTATCTTTTTCTGGCTTATGTATTTGCATTAATACGTTGAAATAACTCTCATTTTTTGATTACTTTCTGGAAAGAACTACGTTGTTCATGTCATCATTGTCACCTGACCTCATCCCAAAGACCACTTCAGTTTAATTACTAGCTATTGTATTTATCTGCTCGATATTGTTAACCAATTTTCTGTGTCTCCAAATGTCAGGAAACTACTTCTCAAATAACCACTATACCTTAAGTAGCCCAACAGATGAGTCCACAGTTACGTACTCGATTTGTATTAGTCGAATTGGTACAAGAAGTCAAATAATACAATTGTACAGTAATTTTGGCTCAACTGTTATCGAGTTAAATCAGTCTATTTCAAGCCAAATTTGCTGTCAGATACAATACTTTTTGTCTATTCTCCAGTCCGTTTTCAATAAAAAAAATTTTCGAAATACCCACCTAATGTACACGTCTTTAATTTCTCCTCTTCGAGAAAGACTTCCGAAAATATTCTATTTTCGACGTATATGTTAGACCGCTTTTTAGTTGAATCCTTTTTTTTTTTTTATTTTCATATTTTCACACTGCAGGTACATTAATATTGTTTTTTCTTCTTCTAGAATCACTTCGAATTTTAATATTTCAATATCAGATAAAACATTTATCTCTTCGTTGCGACATTTTGTGGCAGGAAATTTAATTAATTTTTCGTTGGTGGTGTACGGTTTTACGATACGCGAGTTTTCATTTTGCTTTTATCCCCCATACTCCCCCTCAATCTAGCCACACACTCCCTCATCCATCTCTAAAAACATGTACTTACTCAATTGAAAGTTGGTAAATGGTACGTTTAACAACAATTTGACTAAATGTGACAAGTATTGTATTCAGCCGTGAAATTCGCTCCTCATCATTATATGCTTTTATTCTACTCACTACTGCAATTTGTAAAATATACCAATACTGCTGCCAACCTTCCGCACCGAAATAATGTTTATTTCGCATGAAGCGGAAGCCAAAAAATAAATAAATAAAAGCTCGTCTCTCAAAAACTCGGTTTTTTTATTTATTTATTCATTCACAATGATATCATCTCTTCCTGTTTCCCTTTTCATCATTCTTAAAATTTCACCGTTAGTAAATAATTATCTTATGCAGTGATTTTCGTTGCATATCTACCTCAGAGAACGTAAGTTGGTACCCATCTTAACATTAGACTAACATTTTTCACCGAGACTAATGTTCGCTAACCTTACGAAACGTGATCAAATTTGTAGATTTTGCTACAATTGAATAATAAATAAGTAGATACCGATAGGTACATCCTCCGTGAAGGTTAAATCTAAATATAAAATCCGAATAGCATAAATCTTTTTTTTTTTTTTTTTTTTTTTGTGAGACTAAAATTAGGTACTGTGTATGTACCTATGTTTTTTTGTTCGCGAACTGCTAATGATATGCACCGTTTGTATTTTCTGCTGAGTGCGATGCTGTTCGAAGGAGATTAGAGCAAGCGATGCAACATAAAAGTTTTCGTAAGCTCATTGAATACAAAAAAAAAAAAAAGTCTTTTATAAATGAGGAAGAGAAAATGAATGCAAAACAAATATGGCTACACATAAACCTACCTGATGTAAAAAGAAATAGAAACTTCTGACAAAATGGAATTAGAAATATTGTATTAGCCTTATGTGTAGCAATAGATCAGTCGCGGGTTGACGTCATCACGTGGTTATCAGTTGAAACCAAATCCAAACAAACAATTTGACCCACCTATTTTGTATAGTAAGAAAAGTGAAAGAACATTTTTAAAGGCTGAGGATCATATAGAAATTATATCTATTGCCATACCGATAGCTTATTGTACTCTGAATGTTACGATTAACTTTTTTCTTCGTTGATCTTTAAAAATTTGCAATTTCTTTCCCATTTTTCGTAATCATATAGGAATTCACGTAGGTTTGTGATAACGATATAAGTTTGTTTGGACCAAAAATCGTTTACCTGTATCTATTAATACATTTTAGATAGGAGGTGACGTCATACGTGACTGATCTATCGAATGTGAATAATTTTGATTATGAAGACTATAAAAACATTATTCTGACTGTTTCGTTCTTTTTCTGCTTTTAAAATACCTATTATGTAAAAATACCCTCACACTATTATTGGTTCCTGGTTTCCTATCTGACCATTGTATATACCGGGCTTCTTAATGCCTCTTGGTATGTATGTATATAAACTTTTGGGAGGAGGGTGTTTTTGGGGTCTGGCGACTATGATTGGGAAAAGTATAGCGAAATTTTCCTGAGATCGTAATATGCTACCCTCCGCAATTGGTACAGATTCTGCGAAATTTATCTAAAACCGGCTTAAGTCCAAATATTTTTCTATTTCATTAGAGACCCAAAAGGACCTACGCATGAAAAAAGAATCAAGTCGCAATAACTGTGTGCATAAAAGATAACATTCGCTAAAACATTTACACAAAATACTGATTAAGAAGGCGTGAAGCCTTTTTTGTCGCTATCATGAAAAATTCAAAACACATGACATCAGTCTTTGCGACTACCTACGTATTCATGTTTTTCATTATGTAGCCTTTTCCCGTCAAATCGTTTTTATGAATGTCATAGTGTAGAATTATTTTCAAAGGATTATAATTTTCAATGCAGTTTTCTCGTACTTACTCCAAACGCGTTATTCGAATATGTAATCGTGATGGTGAACGAAAGTTTTGAGTGACGGAATTTTTACTGCTTAAACATTATTAAAACGTAAGCTAAATTCTAAAAAATGGTAGAAAGAAAAAAGTATAGACTGAAAAATATTTTCCCGGAGGTAAATGCAAAGGCCAGTGAAAGGCTATGTCAAAGGCAGGCGTGATTCGAATCTGTCTTTTTTATAGCAGAGACTTTGGGTGATGATTTGATGAATTAATTTTTTCAGATCATTTTATTTCATCAGACTCAGCCATTCTTATCAGAAAACTTGTGTCATCAGTCATGAAGGATTTATAAAGTAACTACTGTAATACTAGTATAAAAAGTAGGCGATTTTGATACGGCTGTAAATTTTACAAAACGAGGCTAAGGCGAGTGTTGCAAATCACACAAGTATCAATCACCTACATTATTTTTTGCAACACTAGCCCCCAAAAGATATTTGTTTGTTTTTAAGCCAATTAATAAGAAATAATTTTACATTTTTTCAATCAAAAAAAATTCCTCAAAAAATTTTTTCTGGAGTAAATAATTAATTTGATAATTTTGCTTTAGAAAAAAAAAAAAAAAACCAAGAAAAACAGAAAGTGATCGAGCCATGTGAGAAAGTCAAATTAAAAGTGGGCATGTGCTCAACAATGCTTTTTAGCGTCGAATATTGAAATTCGTTTGTGTTTATAAGCTTTTATTCTACTCACTACCGCGACTTTAAAATATACCAACACTACAGCCAACCTTCCGCAACGAAATAATATTTATTTCGCATGGAGCTAAAGCAAACAAAAATTAAACCTTATCTTTTAAAAATTCGTTTTTAACGTAAACTTGTTGTTCAGTTAAGGCGCATTAAAAATAGTTATTTGTAATACAAGTGCAAAATCATCTGCTTTGTACGTGTGTCACACACTATTTTTTGCAACACCGCCCACTGTCCCTTAAAAAATGGCGATAAATTTATTTTTTTCATCAAATCCATATTAATGATTTTATATTTTTTAAATCAAAAAATTTTTTTTTGAATTTTTTGATTGTTTTTAGAATATTTTTGAAAAATAGATATTTAGTTCTCAGTGAGAAATAATAAAAACTGAGAAAGTAGCCAATCCATGCGAGATAATAATCAATCTGTGTGAGAAATTAATCAGCTCCTGCGAGAAATTCAAGTTGCAAGTGCGCATGTGCAGAATATAATTTTTGGATATCGAAATTCATTACTGTTTGTTTCATCAAGGCGTGTAAAAAAACGTAATTTTTGGAAAGATGTAAAAACGTATTTTTTGGTTGGGTGTTATAAAAATGCGCAAGTTGAAAATGATTCTCAAATAATAAGTTTACATTAAAAAGGGAGTGTTACTTTTTTTTGCGAAGATCCAAAGTGAGGATGACTGTTTAATCACATTTTTGAAAGGTGGTCCGCTTGAGGAATTTTTTTTTTTGGAAAATGTATAATTATTGTGGAATACCTTGTCATGAGAAAGTATTCTCACCAGAAGGTAAATTCAACAGAATTTAAGCGTGTTCAGCCACTTCATACATAAGTATGGGTAAGCCAAAACCAAGGTGAATACTGGCGATTTTAGAGCTGGTTTGGAGAGTTTATATACTGGTTTTGGCACATGCACACAGACATACTTATGTACATATACATATGTAGGTGTGTTGTAGAAATCACGTCATTTCTTATTCATTGCTGAAGCAACTGATAAGAAATGACATAATGCGTTGGTGTACTGGTCCGAGACATTACCGAGATCCTTATCTATCATTTTGTCATCGGCCGAACTTTGCATCTTACTTGCCTGTGTATGCAAGTAAGAGCATACGAACAAACAATGTATTTTATATGTTATTGAATATAATACGCCTGATAAAGAATGGCGTGTGTACGAGATGTATAGTCCCCACAATTATAATAAGCCATTTGTTTTTATATTTACAGAATTGCACCTTCGAAATCCGTTCTAAACAAACAAAGCTAATTTCAAATTATAAATAAAATAAAAACGTATTTTTTAAAAACTCGTTTTTAACTTTACTTATTTTAAATCATTTTATGGTGATTAGTAGTCATTGGTATTGTCAAAGACGGAGTAAATAGTCATCTCACGTTGGATATTTGTGAAAAAAAGCAAAAACCTTGAAAAGGGGTTTTTAAAAGATAAGCTATTATTTATTTTTTTGGACTTTAGCTTCATGCAAAATATATATTATTTTGTTGAGAAAGGTTGGCTGCAGTATTTTTATATTTGAAAATCGCAGTAGTGAGTAGAATAAAAGCTTATAAAAATATAACCAACTTGAAAAAAAAAAAACAATAAAAAATGCACTAAAAAGTGAAAATTAATTCTTTTAAAATTTCTCCACTAAGATCTTTAGGTTTAGGGATTGGAATTATTGAAGTTGGCGCTAATAGGGTACTGGACATGATTTTCAGTAAACATATTTTCAAATTCTTTAAAAAAAATAAAAAATATCAGTGAAAACCATATTAAAATTGGTTGGATAGAATGGGAGAAAATTAATGGTAAAGTTGAGTTGTCAAAAAACGTTGTGATATTTTTTGAGCAGTGGGTGTGATGTCATAGAATTGACACATCAGCAAACTTTTCACCTCTTTCACAGGTTTCTTAATCATTCATTCCTCACTCTCCTGTGTTTGAACATTGGTTTAGTTAAGCTCATCAATTTAGAAAGTTCATGGTGACTCTGAGGGAGGGGATAAAAGGATGTTCATTTGCACCCCTCCCCCCTTCATTTATAGACAAATTCAAAACATTGAAAAACACTAAAAACTAAGAAAATCAAAAACCAATCATTCCTTATTTGTTTTTATATTAGAGTACAGCCTTGGAAAAAATTTTTGGTGGTGCCTGGGGAGTTATTTACTTTGAGGGCTGAGTTCATATTTGCAACCCATTTTTAGATTTAACCCTTCATTTAGCCCCCTGTAGCCCAAGAAATGGAATTAAGATAATATTCTTGGATGTTATTGAGTGATACATTGATAATATTGTTTTTTGAGACTCTGAATTTACATTTATAATCCATTTTTAGATTAAACCCTTCCTTGGCCCCCTCTGACCTCTAACAGGGGGTTAAGATAATATTCTTTGATATTATTGAGTGATATATCATTAATAATGTTTTCTGAGGCGCTGAATTTAGATTTGCAATTCATTTTTTGATCAAACCCCTCATTAAGCCCCCTGTAACCCCAACCAGGGGGTTGAGATACTATGCTTAGATATTATTGGGTAATATTCATTAATAATATTTTTTGAGGCGCTGAGTTTAGATTTGAAATCTATTTTTAAATCAAACACCTCATTGACTCCCCTGACACCCTAAACAAGGGGTTCAAATAAAATTCTTAGATATTATTGAGTGATACATCATAAATAATGTTTTTGAGGCACTGAGATTTACAATCAATTTTTAAATTAAACCACTTTTTTTCTTCCTGTGGCCCCAAAAAAGGGATTGCAATTATATCTTCACTTATTATTGAGTGATTTATTATTTATTGGATGCAGATGTTTTTTGAGACCAACAAAAAACAACAAAATTCAGTAAAACCACTTGCCCAGCTTACTTGTGAGAAAAATAAGATTTTTGTATTTATACTCAGAAAATTGTAAAACATTATAAACAATATATCACACAATAAAATGTGAAAAGTTAAAATTAGTTAGTTATATCTGAACCACTTTGGATCACATTATAAGGAGTTGAATGAAGAAATACATATCAAAATAAAACTTCAAGTCTAAAAAAATTACCAACAATGTATCACACAATACAATAGGGAAATTCAAAATTATCCCCTTTCAGAGCCCCTGTGGGATCACATAATGGATAAAATTAAGAAATTACGTCAAATTCAAAATTAGCAGCTAAAAAATTATTACCAATGATGAATTACACTACAAAATATGAAAAGTCAAAATTTCTCCTCATTTCGAGCCTTGGGTGTCAAAAATGAGTCAAATGAATAAAATAATGTCAAATTTGAACTTGGTACCTCAAGAAACATTACAAATGATGTATTACATAATAATATGAAAAAAAACAAAATTGGGCCCTTTTTTGAGCCCCTTTGGGTCAAATTATTGATCAAATTAAAAAACTCAAGGTCCAATTTGAACTCAGTACCTCAAAAAATATTTTTTTTAAAGCATAAACAAACAATATTATATCACCTTTGTGTTGAGTTGGATAATTTCAGTGCATATATGTTGAAAGTTCTAAGAAAATGAATTTTTGGCCCATATCTGCTGCCCCTTTCTTATTTTTGGGATTTCAAAAAAAAAAAATTAGATGTGATACTCAAGCACCCCATAGCAATTTTCAACCTTCTACCTCAATGGGAAATACAAAAAATAAATACAGATAGAAACCCAAACTTATTGAATCTTATTTACTTAGGTGATAATTTAGACTCTGAGCTTTCTGTGCCAAAAATTTTTTTGGGTCCTGAAATGAATTGTGCGCCCACCCTTGCTTCAAAGTCATTTTTTAAAGTCAATTTTGTTCAGTAAATTTTCACCAAAAACCTACTTAAAAATGAAGTATTAATGAGATGTATTGAAACCAGTAACCTCACTATAATGAAAAATACAAAAACGTCAATTCTATGACATCACAACAACAGGGTGCGCATTGAGGTACCGTTTTTGGTGCAGCACAACTTTGACATCTTATATCTTCCTTTCTATTTAATATTTTTCAAAAAAAAATTTCAGAAACTTCATTCACAGGCCTTAGACTATCTCTCCCATTAATTTCAAGTAATTCTGAGAGTCATGTCCGGTACCCTATTGAGCGCCTTCAATAATTTCAGTCCCTAGACCTATAAATCTTTCTGAGGAAATTTTAAAAGAATTATTTTTCATTTTTTAGTGCATTTTTATTATTTTTTTTTTAAAAGTCGGTTCCATTTTCTGAAAAAAAAATTTGTTTCAATAATTTTTCGTTTCTAGCGTTAGCGGCAATATTATTTTAAAACTAACAGTTTTTTTATTTAAAGATAAATCCAAAACTACCTCATCGATTCTAAAACAAATTTAGTGGGACTAACGTGGGATAATCTTATATTATTTAAAAAAAAGTTCATCAAAATCGATAGCCAGGTTGAGAAATTATGCTGGAACAAACCAAAAAAAAAATCCACGGATCGAATTGATAACCCCTGCTTTTTTTTCGAAGTCGATTAAAAAAAGATTAGAATCATTGATTTAAAATAGTTTTTTTTTTCTGAAAATGAGTGATTTGTGAATGGATTCGTTGTTTATTTCGTTAAAACAAATGATTCGAGTTTCGAATCATTTTGTTTGGTGAATATGTGATTTTTGATAAGTGATTCAATTCGTTTATTATGTTAAAAAAAAGCGATTGTGATTCGAATAAAAATTTTTGTCATTTTTGATACGCCTCAATCATGTTTATTCGATTTTTGCAGTCTTGTAGGGAGTGACCACTTTGCAATCTGGTACCTATGCTGTCGTTTTAGCAAGTACGCCTAATGGTTATTTTGGAATAATAATAATAAAACAAAAGTTAATTTATTTGCTGGAATGATTATTGGTAAAGGAATAAAATTACTAACAAGCAGACGGTGGCTTCATGTTTTTTTTTTCTTTATGGTCGTTTTGGGCGGATACATTTGTGAAGGTTAGATGCTTTTTCCTTAGGACTTCAGAAAATATTCGTTCAGAATTATAATCATGTATCACTTTAAAGTACCTACCTAGTCTCAGTTCAATAGTCGTTTTCGTCAATACATGCGACGAACATTAATTTTTTTGCAACCTTTCACACATTTGATTCGGTAAACATAAAATAACGAGAGTTTAACAAAATCGGAGCTGTTGTTTGTCAGATATAAGGCTTTTCCTTCCATATTTCCTCCTTCGCGTTCTTTTTCTTTCTGTACTCCATTCGTATTCCCTCGTATTCTCATCCATTTTTTATCAACTTCTTTTTTGCCGCGAGGTGGTTCTTTTTTTGTTAGCGAAATCAATGTACGAAGCAGTTTAAGCTACTTGAAATATATTTTTAAAACAGAACATTCTCAGGACGTGTATCAATTTTTCCAAATTATAGTTAGTAAATAATATTCAAAACTGCATTTCCCTGTGTGCCTAACATTTAAAAAAATTACCTATACATGCTGGATTCGATTCGCGGGTTGCAAGCGAACCCCAGAACCATAACTGAGGTTGAGTTTATTACCGAGAATGATTCCTCCCCTTGTCAAAAAAAACAAAAAAACAAAAAAACAAAAAAAAATCAAAGGAAACAAAACACAGTGTACTTGAGCGCACATCACGCATGTTAGAAGTGAAACTTTGTACTTCAATAAATATATCCGGTGATTTATCAAACAGTAATAAAATGGAAAAAAATTGACCTAACCAAATCTTTTTTTGTGTTACAGGGGATGGGGATCCAAAACTAAATTGAAAATTAGAACTTAGTGCCTCAAAAACATAACCAACGATGTATCACTCGAATGTTTAAAAAAAAATTATCCTGAACCTTTTTTTGGGTCACACGGGGGCCCAGTGAGTGATTCAGTCCAAAAATTAATTGAAAATTTGGATTTTCGTGACTGACAGATTTTTCCGCCTTTTATAGAGATATGATTACCTATATCGATTTTTGGTCGATAGACATTGATATAACTACATATATATATATATATATATATATATATAAAATTTTATGTCCGTATATGTATAGTCGATATTGAAAATAGGACTTGATCTTTGAAATTCGAGACCTAAAACTGACTGGCATTGTAGCCTCTGTTAACAGAATAATACTTCTCACATTACACGGCAAAGGGAAATTGGTGGAGCTTTATGGTACACTTTGCGTACGTGTAAATAAGAAAGCTGGTTTAAAATTTTTTGCTGGTTGTCTCAGTTATTTTCAATGATTACGATCCTTTTATTTTATGAGAGATTTGTAAATTTGTATATTTAAATAGTTTCCACGAAAAGAAGACCAATAGGTGTATCAAAAAAAAACATGTAATTTCTAAGAATGTAGAAACCATTGATTCGTCGTATTATTGTTGGCTATTTCCATGGAATTCTCTGAGGTACAAAACGCAATAATAAAACATGTGCCTATAAGTATACACTCGCATGTGGAGGAAATATTTTGGGCAAATAATTTTTGGGAGAATTAATATGTTAAATGGTGTAATAATATTACATTTTTGTTGATGCTATCTTACATTCCTAGAATGGCTGTATGATAGAGATGATGCTGCGTTAGGAATCAGTGGTACCGGGTTCGAATCCCACCAAGGGTAAAGTTTTATAAAAAAAATTTTTTTCAATTGTTTTTTCCAAGAATGGTTCATTAGATTCTCTTTTTTTTTTAAATGTTTTTCAAAATAATTATTCAAGATTAGACATGTTTTTCTTCAAAATGAGTACAGATTATGGGTTCACTTATTACATAGGTGGTGCGATCTTTCGGGCAGATGCGGGGGGGGGGGGTGGTCCATGGTATGCCACTTTGGAGGCGACAACGGCGATGGGCTGGAGTTCACCCTGCCGTTGCCGACATTCAAAGTGGCATGCTTTAGCTAAGGCCCCCCGCATCGTTCGAAAGATCCCTCCGCCAGTACTGTGCTGGTGTTGACTATACTCACTAACACACGTGAGAAACAGTAAAAAAAAATTTTTGTCAAAATTATTTGCCCAAAATATTTCCTTCACATGCAAGTGTGTAAGTGTGTATTTATAGGCACGTAGATAAAACTGATGATTTTTTCTCGTCCTTTATCTATCTTAATTTTTTTTTTTGACTGTCCTGAAACACCGCTGATGAAAAAAGTCGTAGCGTGAGGGGAAAGGGACAATTTAACATCCCTTTTGTTTCTCTCTCAGGGAATGTCCTTGAAAATAACCAGTATGATAAAGTGTTTGTGTTATCTTATACTGTACTTAGATAAACGGTTAGTGACTATAACTGAATGTTATGATTATAGAGAAAAAACGCGCATACGTGTTTGAGAGAGACGGGAGAGAGAGAGAGAGAGAGAGAGAGAGAGAGAGAGAGAGAGCGAAAGTGAAAGATAGTGACTTATATAAAGGGGTGTTTTCATGCCAACAAAATGTTACAAATTTTCTGTTTCCCTAATCTCAACGGAAAACAAAATTTGCGTTTCCAATAACATTTATTCGCTTTTCAAAAAAAACAATTCTTAAATATATACATACGTACCGATATATACCTACATATACATACAGCCTATATATTTCTCAAGAAGTTAGATAAGTGTGTTTTAGCATCGTACAATGTGTCTTATGATAAAAATCTTTTAGCGCTCAAAAGTAGTTTAAAATTCTATTTTCCGCCACAAATTCAAAAGATAAAATTCCATAAAAATTTTTTTCTCCTTATTTTATGCGTGTATAAAGAGACGAAGACGAAGAACAAAACTGTTACAGCCGTTCAGAAAACTTTTCACACGATGAAAATTATTTTCCACGTTGCAGAATAACTAGGTTTCTACCGCTATATTTTTTTCTTTTCTGTTTCTTTTCTGTTTTATCCCTTAGGATAGAAAAAAGTTTAAAAATTCACTCTACCTCGTTCGAAGTGCTGGAAGTTAACAATAAAATAATAAATGAGATAGTCTAATCCAAGATTTCTTCTCTACTGTGTTATTCTAAATGCTATACGTTGTGAGAAAATATACCGTTTGGTTCAATTTTCGAAGTGATAAATACAATTGAAAAATGCAGACATCTAAACTGCGTGCACGAGCAGAGTTGTAATTTTTGCACGAAATTCTTAGGTACGATTGTTTCACGTTCGCTCGTTTTAAAGACAATTTTTCATTGTAGTATTCAAACCAGAGGTATTAAAAGGTGTGATTTCTTTGTAATATTTCACGGATAAAAACTTTAATTCTACTATCAAATTCTGCAGAAGTAAATTCAGTTCAAGAAAACTTGATCGTGAACATAGCTAACGGTTTTATATTGAGTTTTTGTCAACGTCGAATCACGCTTTTAAGTTTGTTTTTTTCGATTCTGTTTTTGTAAATGAGACAGTTTTTTGTTTCCATCGAATGGGAAAAATATCAATAATTTTTTAGGTTATCAGTAAAAACTTTTAATATGCTTTTCTCAATTCGAGTTGATCAGGCTGATTTCGATTTTTAGTCTATTTAAGTACGTTTTATTCAGAAAATTTAATTATTACACTTGGTGCGGTATTAGCTCCCAGGGTTGGGAGTGGGTACGTTTTTCGTTTCATGACCTCAGAAAAATTTTGGCATCAATAATTCAAATTCATATATATTTATATAAATATATTTTTGTCCGATAATCACGAACTTTGGTACGAACAGTTGTACTAAGTCGAGAGCCAGACCTATTGATTTTAGTGCGGATTGGGGGTACTTCCCTACCATTATTTTTGTTTTCATTTTGGCTATGAAATGCTCAATTTTGCACCAATAGCCACGAAATTTGAAAAAAAATATTTATTTTAATTCATTGTAGTACACTACTAATTTTGGCCGATCGGCCAGACGGTACTTTCGGTGCAGCTATTTTTCTTGGTCATGAAATGCCGAATTTTGGAACAATATGTACGAAATTTAAAACAAATGTTTATTATAATTTATTGTAGTATGCTACCAACTTTGGTGCGAATTGACCGGACGATACTTCCAATAAAGCTTTTTTTATATTTTTTTTTTCTAATTTGCATGACTTTTCTTTTTACAAAAATTAACCACAAGTTTATTGTGGGGACTCACTGGTATGAGGAATAGGGGCTCGGACCCCTCAATGACAGTCGCCGCCCCAAAGGGCAGGTAAATAATCGTCCTTGCGACGTTAAATAACACAAAATACGTTCGATCGTAATTACCTGCAAGTACATGCAGGTAATGTACGAGTACCGAATTGTGACATAATAGAATGATGTCACAATCCATACATGAACCGGCCAACCATCTCTTATCTCGATAGGGGATGATGTAACCTGGGCACTCTCACCAACGTACGTATTTTCTTACATACGTGTGTTTGTGTGCGTGTGAATAAGCCGTATATAAACCACCCAAATTGGCTCTAAAATCGCCAGTGTTTGGTCTGGTTCTGGCTTACCCATACTATATTCTGAAAATTTACTTTACGAAACATGTCACCATGTATTTCTATAAACCACTCAAGTTCCCTTCAAATTTTTCATGCACCTTTTTGGTCCTGAGGGTTCATTTTTGAATTCTGAAAATATTGTGGCATACCAGTTAGAAGAATTTTTTCAAATCCTGTTGAAAGCAGTGTTGCATTGGCTTTGTTCGCTGGTGGTTGTTGGATGACATTGTTAAAGAAAAGTGTTGTCCGATATCGTACACTGGTCACTGAAACTACGGCTAGGGCTATGAAAATATCCCTCAAAAAAGTTGTTGGAGAACTGTGAAGTGCTTTTACCAACAAAAAAATAAAAACTTGCCAGTTTTAAACTATGTGCTTAAGTGGTACATTTAAGATGAAGTAAAAATTCGAAATATCTTTCTTTGAAGAATCATGAGAATTGAAAAATGATGTTGCAATATAATTAATAGAAAATAAATTTAAAGTGCCACAAAAAATTTTGTCTTCGATATAGGGGTTCAAAAATAAAATAAGAAATAAAGAAATATTTTAGGCCGTAGGGTGAAGAGGAAGTGGATAAGTGGTCCAATAAAACAATTAATGAGAAATTTAAAATTAACTCGTCAAACCACATGTTCTCATTTTTTTACCAATACATTTCGAAAATGATTGAATCTTGTAAACGATATCCATACCTATCAGACACCAGTATACACGCCTAAGAGTGGCATATTTCGGTCTTTGAAAGGAGGAGGCTGCTCAAACAAAAATTTCAAATTGAACCATTGACACTTACAATTCGATAAGATCTGCACGTTGACTATTGAAGCTATTTGTTTTTTGGAGGACAATAAGGGGTTTTTGAACGTCCCGGAACCTTCATTGAATACGTCATTGATTTCTACGAATAATTTTTACTAACATAAACTCATTGATGCTCATAACTGTCTCTCTCCATTAACTCCCAGAAAACGTCAGGCTTAGTTTTTCAAGAAAAGGTATCTTCTTGGAAGCATTATATCGTCCAATATTCCAGAAATCAAACTATTTTCATTAACAATCAAACAGTACATTACATTTCTCCTTTTCATTTTTCACCCATGCTAAAACAATCATCTCATGCAGAATAGCCATTAATTGGCTGTCTATAATACTCTGCGTATTCATGTCCTCTAATATTTCATCGTTTACACTTTCACTTTTCAGTGTAAACCTTAGGCTTAGGAAATAAATCCTACCTACTTCACTAATTACTTCTATATCGACCATCTAACGTATGTTACGGTGTTAAATGGTTTAACACACGATTTTGTAAAGTTTGATCATAATATACAACGTTTTCTAAAAGTGTAAAAGCGAGTTCGTTATTTTCTTAATCAGTAACGAATTTTCACCCATAAATCAAATGACGTTACAATTTTGAAGTGAAAAATGTGAAAGGGGTAAAAATCCCGCTCTTGGTCTCCCAAGAGTTCACAAAGGGTTAAGTAAAAAAAAAAAAAATGTATGGAAATTCAAACGTTGTATCTCGAAAAACGTGAAATAGAAAATTAAATAAAAAGAGGAAATACCCACTTTTCAGACCCCGAGGAGGAGGAAGAGGGGGTCAGAATTTGTCAAATCAAAAAATTAATGGGAAATTGAAAGTAAGTAGTTAATAAGCAAGTACCGCAGGAAACATGTGTTTTTTGATGAAAAGAGAAAAAGGCAAAAACCTCCTTTTTCAGTCTCCAGATGGGCCTAGAAGTGGTTCTACAAAAAACAATTCAAACTTAGCAACTCCATAAACCTATATGAATACGTTTTAATGGGCAAAAAAATTTTGTGGATGTATACCCACTTAATGTTCCCTATTTAAGCCATGAAGGTGAGGAGGCGAAAAAATTTTTTAATTAACAAATTGTCTTGAAATTGATTCTCTGTGACCAGAACCACCCCAATTCTTATTATTAGGGTATTTTTAAGTGTATTATTGAATATACTACCCTTGGTTATGCGAGATATTATATTCATTGTTCCTCACATACGACGAATATTTATCCGAGTAACGCATGCGGCCATTTCAAAAAATTCAAAATTAAATAATAATAAATTAACACTTTTGAAAATCCCCATTTAAAATTACCTGTCCTTGGTTTAGATTATACCTATCATAAGAATTCTCTCGTAGCCTAGAATTTTAGGCTACGTGTATATTTCTGTCTGTTTTTTTCCAAAGTTCTATTAAATTATTATTCCTTTTCAAATATATCTCCACAGACTGGCATCTTCATTCTCTTCACACATTTCATGTTCCATCATTTCATTTTTTCTTCATATTTTTTCCTGTCACTCATCTCTTTCTGTACTTTTTCATCTTTCTTATCTCTCACTCGTTCATTGCACTGTCATTATATCGTTTTCACTCTCTTCACCCCTTGAAGATGTTGCTGCAGCTCTGTCCATGATAAATAGCTACGAACATTTTCTGACTCCCCTCTTCCCATCTTCCGTGGTTTTGCTGCCTCAGTTGCTGCTGCAAAATCGGAGATCAACCAATAATAAATTTTTCTCTATTCCCACACCAGTTTTTTCCCTCTCTTTTTCCACAGACTATATTTTTCTGAAATAATTTTATTAAATATATTTTATTCACTTTTTTTCACTTTCATTTTTATGCTCTGTGCGATTGCATATCATACTTTGTTGTACTCGTCTGTCTTATACAGACCAAATTATTTTTGTGACAAACTTTTTATATGTGCTGTTAAAATGTATACGAATTTTTATTTTCATATTATACATTTCTTTTTATTAACGATGTGTTGATTTGTTTTAACTGGCAATGGGGTAGTTTCTAGGTTTGTATGGTCCATGGTTTTTGATTTAATAGCATATTGGTGAAAATTTCTACAGATTTAGAAATAGCTGAAATGTAAGGAAATTAAAATTTATTCCATACATGGTCAAAATTCGAGTCCACAGACACCTGGCAGGCTATTCTGGGTTGGGTGGTGGTAACTCTGTGGCCACCATCCAGTGTGGGTGATTCTACCGAAGTTCCTGGGCTGTGATAATGGTAGTAGAGTTATATTGTTTAGGTTGGCAGGTAGTGGTGTCCATTTGTGATCCCCATTACATACCATACTAGTTACCAACCAATACCTGGGTGCTATCCTGCAATGAGTTAATAAGTCATTCTCGACAACAAAATATTGGAGTTTTCCAGCCAAATATCTGGGTATGTGGTGTTCCATTCAATACTTTTATTTTTGGAATATGAATTTTTGAATATATATAATATTCATGTAGTCAAAATAGGCAACGATACTATATGTATATCAGTGCAAATAGGTACCTACCTACATCGAATGGTTTTCATGTAAGTCTTAATTTTTTAGTCTCTTCCTAGGACTGTGAAATTTCAGTGACAAAATTTAGGCAAAAAAAAAAAAATAAATAAATAAAAACATACATTTAACGATTCAATTTCAAATTAATGAAATTTTTCAAATTAGAAAATTAACGATAAAAACTTCAGTCAGACTAGGCACCATTGCAATTTGAAAAAAATAAGTGTGGAAATTGGAATTAATACATGGACAATCTCACTCTATGACCATTAAAAATTTTTTTTTTATGTCCCTCTCTGTTTCTTTCACCTCTATTCTTCATTTCATCCACAGAATTTATTCTTCTAAGTTTGAGTTCTTTTCAAATTTGCGATTTTAGCCCATGTTTTGGTAGGAGAAATGTGTTTTTTGTTTTTCTCCTCCAAGTTTTGTCACCATATGACATTGTTCTTGCATATTTTCCTCAGATTTTACTAATTGGTGCGGCAAATATGAGTAATTAGAGAAGATACTGTAATTTTTTATGAATGATTTTTGCTAATATAATATGGAAAAATAATATTAATAACTTCATGTTTCATATTTCCTGGTCCTGAGAGAAGAACTTCTTCTGCTTCAGTTGCTTCTATTTTTGAATTTTCATTACCATATCTCCATCTCTTTCCTTTTATCAGAAAATCACCAATAGTTGTCTCTTTTTAAATATTTGATAGGGGACTCGAAAGTTTTAAATTGTTTCTGTCAGTCACAATTTTCCTTTATCTTTGTCTTACTACTTTGATCCAAACATTTTTTATTTTCCTCTCATTCTAAATTGGTCATTTAACATCTTTTCCTTGATTTCCCCTAATAAAAAAATTTCAATTTTCATACCTATTATCCGTGCTCCCACCATTAATTTTCTAAAAATTTGGTGGTGATGGGAAATTCTAGTGGGGAAATATGGGGATATAATCCATTGTTTTAGCCAGTTTTCCTATTTTTTGTTTCCTTTGGAAAATTAAGTAGTGATAGTAATGTTTTTGTAATTCCGCAAATTTTGTTCAAAAAATTTGGAATTATATTAATTTATGGTGTTGAGTTTTGGAAGTACACGTTAGCTACAATGGGACTGCTGTTAAAATTTGTCTGTTGAAGTAATAAAAAATTAGAAGCTAAAAAAAGTGCTTCGTGTTAGCGGAATATTTAAATCCGATACCAAAAAATAATTTTTTCATTGTCAGCTTAAAAATAATTTTGTTAATATTTTTCTGACTGTAATACATGGAGAAGAAGTTATTTATAACGATAATATTATGGTGGATATATCGGTCAAATAAAATATTCAACACAAAATACAAAGTTGTGTATTATAAAAAATATAGCACATGAAAATATACAAATTATAAATGTGTGCTTACTGACTAAAGTACAAAATGAGATTGAAGTACAACCACCAAAACATTGTCTTTTATTAGGCCAGAGTTATGGGTGATTTGTGTTGAAGTGAAAGGAAGGTAATCATATTCAAGGAATAAGGATGTGATGATTTTGCAATTATACATAATTTGTGAGAACAGTTTGGAGAGACCTATTGTCAAAAAATGTATATTGAAGGAATTGCTGATATAGGATGAATAAGTATATGTAGGAGTATTTTGTAGACAGAAATATGTATTCTAGGAATTTAGGAATGGTGAGAACATTGTATAAAAGTGTTGAAATAAATGATGAGTGTTTGAGAATGTATTTTTTAGGAATAGGCGGATATTTGGTTGTACTTCTAATTTTTTGAAATATGTTGATTAAGCATAGATACATCATAATACGAATATATCTTGACATTATTTTTGGTGAAAATTTTTGAAAATAAAAATTTTAATACATTGAAATATTTTCAGTAATCGAGTTTGGTACATTGGATCAAAAGTTTGAATATTTTGTAAAGATGTGTAATTGTAAAATTTTTTGACTTTAGTCGGGGTGGTCTAGAAAAATTTTCAAGTTGCTGTAGTCAATTCCAGTCTGTGATTTGGTAATGAAATATCGGCATTTATAGTAAATCAGTTGGTCAATTATTTGGTGAGACTGAATTTTTTTGAGAACTACAGTTACTTGGGGAAGGTGTAATCAACATCTACCCATCTGATACTTCAGTTGTGGAATTATGCAAGAAATAATATTGGTCTGTCACAGTAATGAAGTTTGCAGTTCATGTTAGAAATGAGGTAAGAGCTGTAACAATAGTTTTTGGTTTATTAAAATTTGCTTTTAATGGTCAATGGTGAATTTTTTATCATGGTTTGTTAATATATTAAAAATGGGTTGAGCTGTTGAATAGAATGAGTGTATTGAAGGAAGGAGTGTTACAAAATAAGAGAATGTGGTAGTATGAATGTAATTATTGGTTACAATGGTCGGGAATGATAAGATAATCTATGGTGGACTGCAGAGTCCCGAATTTTGGCTTATCCGAACGATGCTCATAAAATAAATAAATTTTTGGTTTTACTAAATTTTGGTCTGACTAGGCTTTCCAAAAAATATGACGGTCTTAGTGTGAGTGAATTCTTTATAAATGAAATCACCCCCACACGGATACCGCAAAATAAAGAAAAGAATATTTCTGATAACCCGGATTGATCTAATCTTCATTTCACCCCTACCTCTCTCACATTATGGAACCTTTTACTCGATAAATGTAATTTTATCGATTGTTGAGTTTTTCATATCCATTAAAAAGAGCGGCAAAGAGTTTTCAATGAGCATCGGCGGCACTCCTTCATCGGCAATTTGTTAGCAAACTTCTCATTTAGACGTATAGAAATGAGCGTTTTCGTATCGACAAATGGAAGAATATTTTTGAAATTTTTTTCTCTGTATACATATAGCGAATAAAACGATTTCCAATAATTCTCATTCAATAAAATTGGGAACAAGCTTGGTTAAAATCCATCAATTTCATCCAACTTCGTTGCCTCCAATTAGTCAGCCTTCGAGGGTATAACGATGATTGATTGAGGTCAAAAGAACCAAATGTCCCGCAATAATCCACCTTGTATTATATGGCATATAAAGTATAAACTTGTACTCCGTTTTGTAAGAACGACGCGTAAATCCACATTTAATTCCTCGTGAGAAAATTTTCATGACACCGTATTATCGCACGCCACCATTTAAATATAGCTGAACGCGATATACGGTGTAGGTACCGTATATAATATAATATATGGATACCTAGGTAGGTAATTGCTAAATTGGAGAGGATTATTTTGTACGAAGACGAACCGATTCGTTCATTTTCGAAATCAAACCGCAATATTCGTTATATATATTTTTTAATTGCTGAGCACGCTCTGTGCAATGTTTATAAAACGACGTTCATGGCCAAGGTTGAAAATAAATTAATGTGACGTACCTCGATCAAAATAAATTGCAACATGTTCTGAAGGACGTGGATGGCAGGCATAAAATGTAAGCCACGAAATTAAAGGAGATTATGCTGTAGTTAATTGAATCAGTTATAGGCTGTACCGTGTCTAATTTGTAATTATATGCGTAGATTATACGCGTAAAAAGACGTTTAGAGTTTACCTACGTTCTTGACAAATTTTATGCAACAGCTATCTTCACTTAAAGATAATATGTCGTAAAGTATAAGGCTATTTGTCCGCACAGATTCGGATTTAGAACGAATTAATTTATGGAAAACTGAAATTTTTTGCTTACGTCGGCTTCACCATCCGTAACAATTGCCTAAAAGTGCGGATATGAGAGACGTGAAGGCGACGTGAGGGACGCGATCGTCATCTCAGGGAGTGAGAAAATGGAGACGCAAAGCAGTTTTTCGCATTTATCCTGTTCAGTTTTCATTTTAGCAGCGAAAAATTGTTCGAAACAAAACTGAAAGCAGACTAAAACATATGCAGAACGTATTCAATGTTTTTTTTTCATCAGGTGCGCAGTTTTTGCATAAATTATCGATGAAAATACCTATTTTTCTGTAGTAATACCTTTATATTGAATATAGTGAACACATGCGGTGTAATAGATCTATACTAATACAATATACTCGCTCACGAATTCAGTTCGTCAATAATTTTATTCACAGCATAGGTATAGACAGAGATGTGAAGTGAAATTCTCCTCCTTACCGTTAAGTAGGTTTTCTTTAGAAAATCTATTTATTACGCTTGTGCGGTATTAGCCCCCAGGGTTGGGGTGGGTACGTTTTTTGTTTTATGATCTCAGGATAGTTTTTGCACCAATAACTGAAATTAATATTTATTTACATATGTATAATATATATATAATTATATAATATATCATTATAATAAATGTACAACCCGATTTTTTAAAACAAAAATAAACGATAAATTATTAAGATAAAATTCAAGGCGCATGCGCCAACTACAAATTTTTCGTTGTTTTCATCCTAATAACGAATTGATTAGTGTTGCCAGGCCAGTACAAGCCAAAACGCCTCGAAGCGGCACTTCAGGGCTTGTATGTGTTTATATACATCCATTTTTGTTTTTATTTTGGCTATAAAATACTCAATTTCACATTAATAGCTACAAAATTCAGAACAATTATTTTCCATAATTTATTGTAGTACACTACCAATTTTAGTGTGGATCGGCCGGACGATACTTCTGGTACGGCTATTTGTTTTATATTAGTCACAAAATGCGCAATTTTGGAACAATATGTACGAAATTTGAAAAAAATATTTATTAAATTTTGTTGTAGCATACTGCTAATTTTGATATGGATCGACCGGACGGTAGGTACGGTACCGCTGTTTTTGTTTTATATTGGTCATAAAATGCTGAATTTTGGAACAATATGTACGAAATTTGAAATAAATATTTATTATAATTTATTGTAGCTTAATATCAGTTTTGGAGCGGACTGTCCGTTAAAGATATTTATTTTCATTTTTAGTCTGGCTATGAAATGCTTAATTTTGAACTAACATTTATTATAGGTAATTGATTGTAACATTCTACCAGTTTTCGTGTAGATCAAAAAATGGTATTTCCTTCAACTCAATTTTTGTTATGGTTTCAAAAACTGTGTAATTTCGAAATTCAGAACAAATATTTTTAAGTAGGTTTTCTTTAGATAATCTACTTATTACGCTTAATGCGGTATTAGCCCCCATGATTGGGGGTGGGTATGTTTTTCGTTTCATGATCTCAGGAAAATTGTGGCACCAATAACTCAAATTCATATATATATATCCATTTCTTATTCTCACCATACAGGTCGTAATTTTTGTCCGATAATCATGAAATTTAATACGAACATTTTTACTGAGCCAAGGACCAGACATATTGATTTTAGTGAAGTTTGGCAGGACGGTACTTCCGATTCCACCATTTTTTGTTTTTATTTTGTTTATAAAATGCTCAATTTTGCACTAATAGCCACGAAATTCGGAATAAATATTTCTTTTGATTTGTTTTAGTACGCTGTCAATATTGGCGCGGATCGGCTGGGCGCTTTTTTTGTTTTTATATTAGTCATAAAATGTGGAATTTAGGAACCATACACACGAAATTTTAAATGAATATTCATTAAAATTTATTGTACCGTGCTACCAATTTTGGTACGGATCGACCGAAGGGTACTTCCGCTGAAGCTGTGTTTCCCTCTTTTTTCTAATTTGCATGAACTTTTTACAAAAATTAACCACATGCTCATGTTTTCTTTTTTTTTAATTCATAACTTTATTATATTTCATTGATTTTATTTCTAATTGTACGATGATGTACCATACTTTATCATTTTAATTTATTTTTAATTTTTTCAAGAAAAAATGCTTTTATATTTCACATTGTCTAATATTTTGTCAGCAGCTAACACATTTCATATACAATCATAACATACCATTAACGCATATAAACTTAAGGACAATTAATGTGACCATCAAAATTCATAATTCTTTCTCTCGAAACCTAATTTTTCTTGCGAGGCTTACTGCGCTAGAGTTTTTTATATTATATTATGTTTAAAATAAGGTAGTATGTACTTAATGTGGTCTATATCAGTTAGGAAGGTGGTGCTGAATACGATGAGAGGTAGAATTTTCTTTTCCATATCTGTCTAAATTCTAATACATTGTGAATAAAATTATTGCCAAACTAAATTCATCTACTGTACTACAGTATTAGTATTGATGCATTACACTGCATGAGTTTACTTAATTAATAAAAATAGTTATTAAAACATACAGAAAAATAGCCGTTTTCAACGGTAATTTATGCAAAAACTATGCACCTGGATAAAAAAAAACACTTTTTTTATAGATTTTTTAGTCGTTTTTGAATTTTGTTTGAACAATTTTTCTGTCAAACAAAAGTTGTGCGAGATGGACGCAAAAAACCGCTTTGCACCACCATTATCATCCCCTTGGGGTTGACCAAGGAGACGCTCCTACCCTTCACATCCGGATTTTTACGAGTTGTTAAAGATGGTGAAGCCAACGTAGGTATATATCAAATTTCAACTCTCTGTACATTGCTCTGTTTATATACGTCATTTTTTGAGCTAATTTGCTTGGACTAAGTATAAGTACCTGTGGCAGAGGAGAGTAGCTGTCCAGACGTCCAAAGATTGAAAACAATAAAATGTAAATAATTTGTCTACGTCGTCTACGAATGTAAACAAAAATGGAAGTAGAGTTTAAATGTTAATATTCTTTAAAAAAAAATAAAAATAAAAATAGATTTTCTCTTCTGTATAATATTCTTTAACTACCTACCTGTTAAATGGATGAACTCTAACAATATTGAGACGGAATAAAATGAAGGGATGAAAAAACAACGAACTTTAATATTTTTTTCTCCCTTTCTGAAAAAAAAAGCCATTATGAGACAAGGAGGGGGAAAAGGTCTACGAAGGTTGATGGAGAGAATGGATTATAAGTCATTAATATTTCATTCAAAATGGACGTGCCAACACGAACGATGAATATTTTCTAATAAATTTAAATAACTAGACTGGTTTATCGTTTCTAAATTTCACAAGTCAATAAAATTTATTAATTGTATCACTTACATCGTAGAGCAATTAAAGTATTTTATATGTAGCTACTGCAGTTCCGTTATTCGACTTGACCGTAGACTGAAAGTGTAATTTTTTAATGCCCCACTCTTTTTCGTGATTAAATTTTTTCCGTTTCTTGTATTCTACGTGAGTGCAGCTACTTAATAATATCACTGTTCCCACTGTTTACTATAATTATTACGAATCGAAGAATTGTATTTTTTTTTCTTTATTTTATTTTTTTCAACATTGATTGATATTTGAGCTTATTTTGAGCGGAAAACTTCCGTCAGAATCGGCAATCTTTTGTACATAACAGCAGAACGACAGCAGTTAAAAGATAAAAACTTCTATAGAAGTTGCTAAACACACAAGGTGTTCGCTTTTATAACAGTTTCACAGTGAATTATATGTGAATTTTGCTTTTGCACCCGAAAGAGTCCCTATTATGTTTGCGAAGTAATGTGTGTAGTTTCTCTCAATAAAAATGTAACGAAACATTGAATGGTAAAGATTTTAAACGGTCGTATCGTCAATATTGCGGAAGATATTAGCAAAATTTCGGATGGATATACCGACTTTTTGAAATGAGCTCAGAAGTATTTTTCACGAGTAAAACGTTTTGTTTGTGTCTGTCACACGAGAAAATTTTGTATTTGTCTCCCTGAAATCTCACTGGAACCTGGAAAAATGTAAGGTTTAAGGTAAAAGCGAACAAAACACGTGGTTTATTTACCTTCTTGAGGAGAATTAATAAATTAAAAGAAAGTAAGGAGGGACAATGTCTGGTATTCTTGGAAAGCATATAACCCTGTGAAGACATATTTTATTTGTTACAATTTCAAAAGTTCGTTTGCCATTCCACTTTCAGACGTCTTCGAAATAATTTCAATAAGAAGAACATTTAGCCTTTTCAAAGGCATTCTATTTCCAATTAAAGTTCTACCTCTATCTCCGTGAATATTCTGGTATGAACTTGAAACTTTGATCATCCGAATTTTCGTTAAAGTTTAATTTCAGAAAGGGTATTCACAATGCTTTACAAAACTAATTGAAAGTTTTTATGTTACAAATACAGAATTCGCGTGTATTTTCCTATGGGACAGTTATAAAAGTGAATACTCTCGTAAAAGTTAAATATCGATACTGTAATGCTACAAGAAAACAAGTCATGTTGAAAAAACAAAAATTGTCCGAGTTCGAGGCCAAGAGAATTGAAAATGAGTCAAATAAAAACAAACTAAGTAATTTGAAATTCGATCCTTGATCCTGAAAAAACGTACCAACATATGGAACTGTAAACATCGTTTAAAAGTTAGAATAACACCTTTGGGAACCTCGAGACAAAAAAGGACGCTGTGAAAAAAAAAAAAAATTTCAAATTTAGCATTTCAAAAAATCAGTACCTACTTCAGTTCGTATCACTAAAAATAATTTGAAAAATGTTGAATAACCTTCACCCTTGAAAAAATACAGTCAGGGCAAAAGAAATCCAACGATATCTCGAATTCAGTATTTCTGGGAGCGTAAGTTATCTCATCAGAAATGAAGTGTAAATTATGAGATGAATTTTCATTCCTGGAGATCTCCTTAACATAAAGTAGTCAAAATGAAAATTAGAACTTTTTTTCAGTGAACTAAAAACAGGAAAAATGGTTTATTAGAGTCGTTCTGTGTTGAATTGGACATATATAAATTCTTCTAAATGCAACCGCTGTTACTTTTAAAATATGGATTTTTTATTCTTAGTCAACATAAGTTTTAGAAATAAGCCAAAAAGTATTGCAAGTAGGTCTTAATATTTGGCTAATTGTTCAAAAATAATCAAAACTATAATCGCATTTGACTTTACTAGTTACTATTGATGTTGTTTTTTTCGTGGAAGGGAGGGGAAGACAAAGTTAGAAGTCGACTGAAATTTAAAAAAAGTCATAAAGAAAATGTGAAGAAAGAAATAAAATTCATAAAATTCTTTTAAAAAGTAAATGGCGAAATTTCATGTTTTCTTGAAATAAGGATCATTATTTTTGAAAGAAAAAATAAAAATTATAAACAGTAAAACTTTGAAAGTCGAACGGACGATTTTAATGACACCATTCACAGATAAAATGTTTTTTTAAATAAAAATATATTATTGGAAGAATATCGTACAAAAAAAATTCGTTATATGTTAGCCTTTAAACGACGATTTGTATTTGCGGCGCATTAGTTATGCAACTTTCTTAGCACCTACCGAATGTCCTGACTTTTTTTTTTTTGTTGAGTGGGTAATGCTTATTATTCTTTTCAGACGACACGTGCATTTTTTTTCACGTTTGAATTACGTAAACATGAACATAAAACTATTCTTAATTTATGATAATGAGATTTTTCTGATCAAGTACTTCGATGTGAGACAAAAGCGAGTCATAATTATTGCTATTGTCCCACCTAAACACAAATCCAAATTGTTTGTAAAATGTTACCACTTTAAAAACAATATTTTCGTATTCAAAATTTATTCTCGATACAACACTATGGAGGAAAAAATGTGTGCGTTGCAAGTGTTAAGTGCAAAAAAATAAAAACAAAAAAAAATCACTTGCGGAAATTTTTAACGAATGTTTTACTAGTATAAAAGGACGCCAAGGAGGAAAAACTAAGTTTATGAATCATTAAAAATTTTTCATCGTGAAATGTTTTTTTTCTTTTTTTCTCCTTAACTACTCGCATTTTCATTCTGAATGGTATTCATTAATAAGACGTGCAAAGTGAAAACGATCGAGTCTGTGGGTCAAGGTAAGGAATTAAAAAATTCTACGAAGGAGTACAGTAGGTGCTGGAAAAAAAAGCGTAAGGAGTGGAACAGATTAGAGAGGTTGATTTAAAACAACAACTATTATTGGTAATTTTAGAAACTGATTTCAAAACATTTCATGTAGATAATTTTCAAAAGGCTTCTGTTCCTGCCCTTGTGTTTGTTCTGAAAAATGACAGCTTGATGACACTAAACGAAAGGAAAAAAGCTCCATTTCTTATTGATTTACTAATAAAGTCAGCAAAATTTTTCCTTAATTTTGAAAAAAATTTCAGACAGAACCATAATTATTTTATGGTTTCCTATTTTTTTAATCGAATTTAAAAACGAATAGGGTTCTTAGTTCATTTGACCCATATGTACGGTTTATGTTTCTGTGCCTTGGTACAATAACAACCGATGTTACATTTTAGTTGTTTTGAGTTAGTAGAATGAGGGAGTTGTTGAATATTTCTTCTATATGAGTAAGAACAACTTATGTCTCAACGCCCCTAGCACCCCCTTAATTTGAACCATGAGGTATACCGATGTCATATGAATAGAATATTCATTGGTTGTTTTAGTTTCTGAAATGAAAACATGGACTACTTCTTGATCTACTTAAAGCTTTTTTTAAGCTCAAGTTAGAAGGAAAAATTACTGCTTTCTGTATTATGTAAGAACTACTGATGTATGTTTCGTTTCAACCCATTAGAAATTCCATAAATCAAATTTTGAGATTTTACCAATGTGTCAAATATCAATAGAATATTGTAGTCATAAAACAACCAAATTGGTTATTTTAGTTCGAAAATGAGCAAAATATCATTAACGACTAAATTTACATAAATCTACAATTAGTTTTACTCATTTCCCTCCACTCACTACCACCAGTAACAAAAAAAAAATCTTGTTTATACAAAAACTACGTTTTGAACATAGTTCAACCTTAAAATTTCATTTTTTATTCAATCTGAAATTTGTGCACAAACAACCAGTGTCAAAGTTTTTCAAATTTAAGACCCCAATCAGAACAACTAATGTTATTATAATTTTCCCTTTTACTATTACAAGGTACAGGAAAGCCAATAATAATGAAAACATACATATTGCTATAACAATCACCTACTTACCTACCTTCAGTTCATTTCATGAATTTAGACTGTAGTTATGGAGATGTCAAGTTGGGTGCAAATTTTTACACGAGTTTTTCTCAAAACTTAAAATTATGACAGTGATTTTTGTGGTACCAAGGCATAGTATATGTATGTTTTTTGCGAATTTCTGGAGTACTATTGGACCAATTTTCATGAAATTTCTTTTGAAATGATAGGTGATTCAGTGATGGTGTAAAATTCTTTTTTTTTTTTTTTTTTAGAATCAGTGAGTTAGTTTTTGAATTATCTTTAAAAAACTGTTAATTTTAAACAAAGTTACTGCTAACGTTCATGTCGAGGAACCGAAAAAGAATTAAAAAATTTTTTATCTCAAAATCGAATGAATTTCGGGGAAAAAAAGTGCGGTGGGAAGATAAAAATAATACTTTTAAAATTTCTTTAGCAAGATCTACTGAAATTAAAACAAAACGAAAAAGCATTAGGCTAAATTTAAAAAAAAAAAAAATAAATAAAATAAAATTGTTATAAAAAGAGAAAAATTACGCATTTACAATTTTTCCAGTAAGATCTATAATGATTGAAATTATTGATGTTGGCGCTAATTAAAACGTTTTGTCATAAAATTAAACGAAATAATTACTAGGTTCATGATAAAGGGAGAAAGTGCTTACTTCAATAATTTCAGTCTTCGCAAGAAATTTTTAGTTGGTAATTTTTATATTTTTAGCACTTTTTTTTTTTTACTATAGTTTTTAAAATGAATTTTCAACCTAGTAGGATGAAGCTTGATACTTTGGTTTATGCCTACCATTTTAGCGATAAGTCGATGATAATGTTAAACTTGAATCGCAGGAAAATATTTTAATAAAACACAATACGTGCGGAGAGGATACGATTATTAAGCTGAAGTATACGTTTTTGAACAGTTCGAATAAAATCATGCGAACGAATCAATGTCACCATTCATTCCTAGGTACCTACTGAAAACTAATCGAATAGTGGCAAGGCAACAAAATTGTAATTCACTCAACCGAAAAAAAGTCAGCTTTAATTTTGCTTAAAAATACATAAAATAGTACGTAAGTATAATTCATGTTCAAGGTCGCGAAGTCGAAGATAACCGTACTGGGGTTTTTTAGTCAGAATTATTAAAAATAAATAAATAAATTTGATGGATCACGACGTTTAGTAGTTTAAAAAAAAAAAAAGAAAGTTGTCTGGTTACTTTAACATATTTCGCCTTTATGCCTATCACTCCTTCCCTCCTCGAATACTCAAAAAGAAAAATTGCTGAGATCATACACGAATACTGGTGTACTTACATGATTGTATAACTTTTCAGAAAGGTTAGGAGTACACATAAATGGCATGGTCGAAAATTATCGCATTCATTCGACATAGTTCACGATTTTGCTTAGCCTACTTAAAATAATACGTAGGTATGCCGTAAGTTACCCGTACTTTAGTTCAAAAATAATAGAGTGGTTGAGAGAAAAAACAAACAACAACAACAACAACTAAATCAGTATTTGAGGCACTATAATAATGTACCCGAACACACGAACTTGATCAATATAATTTCAAAATACGAATCGATTCATTTTGCTCCGTGAGTAAATAACCTTTGTATTCGGTGACGTCGATTGATTAATGATAATTATCGCTATATTATGGCATAAGTATGACGTGTATACGTGTTTGTTATTTATTCATGAGTACGAAAAGTGGGACCCGAAAGAAGAGAAATTTATTTTCGAGACAATAGTCTATACAGTTTAAATCTTGGCCTCAAATGTTAGTAAGCCTAATATGATTTTTCCAACATTTTTGCACTACGTACAGTCTATATTACTGCACGAATCAACTTACGAGAGAATATAAGTTAGTTTATGGTAAACTGTAAGCTACATTACGGTATTTATTTCATTTTTGAGTCCCCAGAATCGAAACCATTGATACAGTCTGCTAGTTGTAGATGATTTTATGCCAAAGACGTATTCATGAACGATTTCTACGTTTATATTAACGAGAAATTCTGTTGGCTATTTCTATTCCATTTCTAATTTGCTTCAATGAGTTCCATAGTCTATTCCAAACAAGAAAGACATCACGTCGCTGAGACCATTACATTTCACTGTTACGTCAAGCTAAAAATATCGGTGTAAACAAAACCATTTCGGATGCAGCCTTCTTTGTATATAGGGTGAATCTCTATACCTATTGCTTTCTTCACTGGTCCATCAACTCTTACGACGTTATGTCTCTTTTATTTGGAATAGACTATAGAAAGTACGTGATTAAAATTCAGCGTGTATCCAAGACGGTTGCTGGGGGTCAATCTCCCAATGTATATTGACGTATAACGCGTACGCTCACGCACACGCGCACACGCCCACAAAAACTACCGTCATGTTTTATCATTACTTTGTAACTAAACATCACCCTCCCAAAATTGTTTGATACTGGATACGCCACTTTTAAAATGTCGAACGAATTCCGATTAACTATAGCTATGTTTTTCACCGAAGTGAGAAAACTTTTAAAATATAGCTTATATTATAAGTATCACTGAATTTGAATGAAAATTTAATACAGGCTGTTTCATTTAGACCAAAGACGACGGATCAACGTGTATAAGTGAATTTATTGAAGTTTTGGAAACAATTTATGGGATCTACTTTCACACCATTGGCCAGGGCTCTAGGCTGATTTAAAATACGAAGATGAAAGCAGGAGTCTAATTCGCTACAGTATCAGAACCAGTTGACCACTAAGTTAATGACTATGCAGGAACAAAACATAACGCCAAGATTCGAGTGTGCAAAAACAAGATTGAATGAAAACGTAAAAACCAACAACAAATTGGAAAATTTTCGTAATTTTGATACTTAATAGTTTGCAGTATTTAATGCGTAGTATTGTTCTTTCATATTTTTGAAAGGGCATGAATGTTATATTCAATTTATCCATTAATATAATAACTGCCCAGTAAAAATCTTGTAACCATTAAGCAAGCCTAAGACCATTTAACAAAATTTCCAACTTCTAAGAGAAGTGATGCAAGATTAAGACTACCTACGACTGCTACTAGCAATTGTTCTTGACAGATTGACTGGAGGTTTTACCAATGTGACTGCAACAAATCTTGCGAATTGTATAGATACAAAAATTGTGGCAATATTTCAAAAATTTGACCAGACAGAATGAAAATAATATTATGATTGTTAGAAAATCGAAATTTTCACCCATAAAACATTGGTGAATTATTTTCCACATTTTTGAAAAAATTCACTGTAATGTTTCCTCGGAAGTTGCGATCTTATAACGCATATGTTTCAGAGGAAGGTATCTCAGTGCGGCCTTCATGTCTCATTGTAACATAAATTTGCTACGATTAGCCGATGTTACACGAATGTTACGTAAATGTTTCAGTATGAAGGTAGGTACATATTTTCGGTTTAAATTTCCCGTCTTTTTGTTGCATTGTTTCAACCATTCTAACCAAACGTTTCAGTAAAAGCTGAAAGGAATGAGAGAAGTCGTGAAGTACACAAAATGTACTGACATTAAGCATCTCAGTATTCAAAAGGGTAGGTAGGCTATGTTCGCTTGAAAAAATAAATTAAAGCATTATAGGAAACATAACTATACTTTGACGCAGATATAGCTACCTACAAACAGTATCTGCAAGTTTCAAGTACATTATTAATAACTCCCTTTTTCCTTAGTGTGGGGCGAGGTTTGGATAGCGACAAAATTTTGAGAAATTGTAATTGAAACATTGTTTCAAATATGTCTCAAATGTTTCGTGTCACTCAAATTCAATTATGTTTTACTAATGTTTTGGTAAGCGTTTTTGGATTGTTGCTCAAATGAGTCAATACTTGTTGGGAATATATTTTCTGAATACTAGTTAGAAAAACTGTTCCGGAATTATTATGTTTTCGTTATTATCATTTTTTTTTGTCACTGTCAGTCTGTTAACTGAAACGGTAAAGTGAATATCATCTTGTACTTTTCTATAATAAACCTTTACAGTTCTAATGTTTTTTCCTTTACTAGTTTATTTTACTATAAACCAATTCCTGCATTATTTGTATCAACTAAAGCAAGTAGAACCTTTTCAAAATTCTTTCATTTTATTCTCCGTAAGAGTTTTTTTCCACTACAAAATACTTAATTTTCATTCATTACTAATGATACATGGAGTCAAATTCTTAACAGTAACTTATACATATTTATCAATAAAATTTTACTCAACGATTCTGAAATTAAAATTTTTCTTCTTCGTTTTAATTATATAAGGCAAAGTGCATTTTGCGAAACCTAATTTATCTGCTCCTGGTTTTTCAAAAGACCCGGTTTTTCAATCTGCTCCCTTCTCCGAAACTGCTCCGATCATATTCAAAATGAAAACCATTGAACCAAGAATTACTGTAACCCTAACCATGTTGGATTGAGATGTATCTATCATCAATATTCATATTATGAGGGGCTTTGGTTTGTGCCAACCCTGGATTTTTTCTGGCAACACTGTAGAATTTGTTGTTTTATAGGAGACAACAGATTTTTTTTCCGTATCTATGTGGGTATTGGCATATGCACATCGAATATGGCGGAATAATTGGCGAAATAATATCGGTGAAATAATTTTGTGATATAATTAACGGCTTAACGGCTTGTACCTACGTTTATTACAGTGATATCCATATATTCACTCAACAACTACTTCAAGATGGCTAATTGATATTTCTACGTTTCCAAATATCCAATAATACTGATTCAATGTATCAGTGAAAGAAATTGTTTATACGCCATTTTAAAAAATATCGTCGAAAATGAAACATTCTGACGTCATTTGTGTGCACCTAAATAATTTGTTAGGATGCATCACGAATGTGACGTAATACTGTGATCGCAGCATTTGTACATTCTAACGCCACCTGGGTGGTCCTGTTCTCGGTATTGGTTATTTTCTCATTACTACCAAAGAATACTGCAAACTACTTAGGTACCTAAAAGTCTTTCAATGGGGCAATTTTTTGAATAAAATGAACTGGGAATCAGTGACAAATGAGCTCGTCTATTTCCTCCGCTCCATCTAAAAACATTGAATTACAGATATTTTTTTAGCATTACGTTTCCGCGTAACCACCATCGACACTGCCCCTAAAATTTTCAAGCCGAAAAATACGACGTAATCATACCATTTAACTACTTCGTATCACTGCTCCTCGTCCACCCTGTCACAGTTAAAGCCCATCGCACGCCCCCTGCTAATCACCATCCATTTTAACATATCCATATATCAACAGAATGAAGAAAATCGCCATAAAATAATATATAAATAGATAAGTAGATAAACGTATTCATGTTAATGAAGGTATTATGTATAATGAGGAAAGTGAGAAGGAGAAAAAGAAAGGTAACTCAAAAATGATTACCCAAAGAAAAGTTGACCCCCAACGAAAAAACATATTATCCATGTTAATGTCTAGCCCATTAATGATAATCCAAGAAGGTAGGTTCTATGTTGAATTAATAGAAAATTCTCGAGAACAGAATTACGAGGATGGCGCCGCCGCGTGCAATTTATACCGAAAACGAGGTGAAAAAAACGTTTTCTTCTCTCGTACACATAATATTGTGATTTTCATACATATAGTCGCCATCGTTTAATAAATTCATAGATTTGTCCTTATAGTTAACAAAAATATTACGTGTACGTTTTTCTCTATTCTTCGTTTGATATTTGTTCGTTTCAAAGCACGTAGCCTGCACTTCTCACTCGTAAGCTTTTATGTTTAGTGAGATTGTAATTAGCTAATGAAGGTCACACTTTATGGGTTTAGGTACCTACTGCGAGAGAATACCTGCTATAGTGTTTCGCCTTGTATTCGGTTTCGCAGAGACGTGTCACTTTTTAACGCACATTTTTCGATTGAAAAATTTCGGTTGAATCGACATAATATGCGTGTGAAATTTTGCTCTCTGTAGAATTGCTATAATATAATTACCTACTGTAACGGATGGTTAGGAAAAAATAAATAAAAAAGTACTGTTTATAATAATCGAACTGTACGCATTTCAGTACACGAATCACGAACAGCCGAAGAATACATTTCGGCGCTATGCAGAAACATTTTTAGAGTCGTGTGTCCCTTCGGTGGCTCGTGATCCGCATTTAATATATATTACATGAACTCGAATCGATAGACTCGGAGTATTTTTCCCCCACTTTTCAGCGGTGGTACAAAATGGAAGAGAGGCGAATTTGCACCGAGGACCCCGTTCTTTTCCTTTTCCGGTGAATTTGCACGCCGAGACCTCCCTCCCCTCCGTTTTTCCTACTTTTTCTCTTTTTTTTTTTTTTTTTTTGCATGCAACCAAACCGAAGAGATTATGTATACAGAAACGCAAAAATTAGTGGGGAAGGGGCGAATGAAAGAAAAACTGCTAAAATTCGTATACTCACTCATTTATGCGATACGATAAGAAGCGAACGAATATAATATTTTTATGGTACAGCGTTAAATCAATTTATGATGACAAATTAAACGTTCGCAACTTTTTGCTTGCTTATAAATATGACACTGCTGCAGGATGTCGGTCTAAAATAATCACTTGACACGACAACGTTAAACAGCTTATAGACATGAACTAAATTACCATGGTAAGAATGTGACAAATATTAATACACTGAGACGTGAATAATTTCCTCGTCGCTTCGTCAGAAATAGTTTTTGGCCGGCTCATGTTCATATCGAAAACAAAAAAAAAAAAAAAGAAAAAAAAGAAGAGGAAATTAATAATTATATCCAATCAAATATCATGGGGCCTGAGAATGGACTTAATTCCCCTTTTAAGCCATTAATAACAAAATAATTATTGCTTTCATTCGAAAACGATGACCTATATATTTCGTTCTTCTGCACACAATACGCAGCTGGTATTCTTGTGGCTACCAAAATGGTTGACATAAGAAATAATGTTATGTTCTTTCTGGGAAAAAGAAAGAAAAAAAAAGTGGAGAACTTGTAGTAGGTAGTCTACTTTTTGATAAAAGAAGAGTGTGTTCTATTTATAAAAATATGAAACTGGATCTCTGAAAAGTTGTTCTTGTTGTGATTCACCAAAACTTTTACCTGCGAACTCTTTAAGGATGGTTTAATAGTATTTTACTCGACTAGTTAGCAAAATGAGTGATTATCATGAGTTCCTAACCAGTTGAGCACGATATTTTTTTTAACAAATTCACCAAAAAGAGGTTATTATTTATTCGATTAAACAGGTAAATTTCATTCATGAATAGAATTTTAGATATAATTAAATATTATGGAGAAGCGAACTTGGTTGTTTGTGTAAGCACCACCATGTGAAATGGCCCTTTTTCATTGTGACATTTTGTAACTTGCGCACGTGTAAATGGTGCTGCGGAGAAATAAACAATTGAGAAAAAATTCATTTCTACACTGCGTTTCTACCCTTGGCGAAGAAATGAAAACCATTTTCGATGTTCCAAACTGCTTTGGAAATCTTGGTATTTTGCTAATCAAAATCGTTTTAATAATAACCTCTTTTTAGTGTATGAGTTGAGAAAACTCACTTTCTCTATTCTTTTATCTTAATCTATATTCTGTAAAGTAAGAAAATTTTAACTTTAAGAGAATAGAGCAAGAGAAACAGTGGAAACCATAGCACAATTTTTCTCTTTTCGCAACCTTGTAAGTGTTAGGTCAAAGAGAATAAAACAGCAAATTTAAATCGTTTTTTAAACTCACTCGATCATTTGTATATTATTTATTTTGTTCTTGCAGCTACACTGTCATTCCCACTGGACAAATTAATATTAAACTTTAACTATGTAGTACTGGACTAGTAAAGCTCCATGAAAACAATACCCTTTTTAATGTAAAGGAATGCTGGCAAGAAAGTAGGCAACCTTAGTGTACCTTCTGTGTATTTTTGACATTTTGATTGAGTTCACAAATTTAGAATACATCTGATAAAGACATCGCTTAAATTCACAAGGATAGCGTACATAAACACGAAGAAAAATAAGTCAAAAGGTACGCTCCGATTGCCTATTTAGTGCTGGAATATCTAACCAGAAATCATCTACTTTTCTAGAATTTTTTTCTCCAGTTTTTTCAAAAAATACTGAACTAATAGGCTCACCTAACATCAGATTTTCACGTGCATAAGAACGATGTATCATGAAAACTTGAATCCGATTCCTTCTGTAGCTTCTTCAAAATCAGGGAATTACAACTTTTTCAGGAATTTTTGAGTCTCCAATTTTCTAAGAAACTACCGAACAAATAGGCACTAACTTGGTCCTATATGTATAATAACTATTTTTCGTAAAAATTTCAGTCATATCTCTTTGGTAGTTTTTTCCAAACCCTATGAACTCATAATTTTCTCCAGTAATTTTTATTTTCTAGTTTTACGAAAAACTACTAAACGAATAGGCACCAAACTTTTGTGAGCTTTGTAAGTATATAATAACGATGTATCGTAAGAATTCTAGCCCAATCTCTTTCGAAGTTTTTTCAAAGTCTTTAAAAAACCACTTTTCAGGAATTTTGTATTTTTTCGCAGAAACTAGAAACTATGGCACTGAACCAATAAGCAACGATCTCCTATCAGAATTGGTCCTACATAATGACTACTTTTCGTGAAAATTTTAGCCCCCTATCCCTTTTGTATTTTTATCAATACGGAGAACACAAATTTTGAGCGATACATATAACATATAAGCCTGTAAATAAAAAAAAATTAGGTGAAAATGGGAAAATTGTTCAATCGTTTTCTTTTCTTGTGAAACGGATAATTTTCATCAACCCCACTTCTAACCTTTTTGCGAGATCAGTTTTAGTACCCCGTTTGCAAACAAAGTGGGTAAAAATACGACTGGAGAAAAGCATTAGGTCGCCTCTGTGATGCTTAAAGTATCTTTTCCATATTTATGGCACAACGGGTCATTTTACTTATTGTACTTAACAAAGAAATTTGATAGGTCGGTATGTTTGTTAGATATCGATAACTATCAATAGTTTTTCGCAATTTTTTCATGCATTTGAAATTCAAGATGGTTTGCTGAATTTAAAATCTAAATTGGGAAACTGGGTTTTCCAGCGAAGTATTGCTGCGCTAGAGTTTTTTTTTACTATATTTCCAATGTTCATTTCCATTATTGGGTACAGTAACGAATACATACATTTTCAGCTTCTCAATTAGGAAATAGCGCCGATTTTTTTATTACTTGATAAAAAATTTACTGAAACTGTTCGGGCTTAAAAATTTATTATTTATTGAAACATATTTTTATTGTACTCCCGTACTTACCTATGGCGTATTTTGGGTAACTTGAAAACATCAAAAATAGTTACACGATTGAGCCCCCCCATGAGGAAGCCCAGGATATGGGGGTCACGAATTTCAAACATTTATTCAAAAGCTCACCCCATCTCGTTTCAGGCCTGAAACCTATATATTGCTTTTAATTCCATTACAAGCACATTTTGAAGCTTATTTTACCAGGCTATACATATATTGGTACATATCTGTATTCTTACTTGAATTTACAAAATTATTGGGTGATGACCTTCCCTCAATACAAAAACTAAGTCGCCACCTGTTTTTTGAATGATAAAAAGAATTTTGTCATAACAACAGTTTCTACCTACTAAGTTATTCATGTCGACAATGTCGTCACACTGTCCGAACAAAAAACGAAATTTTTACTTAAAAAAAAAAAAAAAAATTAGCGTGTTCTTTGACATTTAAAATTAACGAATTTTCTAAATACCAGACACGATTCTCAAGTAAAAATTCTCTATTTTTGCCCTTGAAGAAAATACAAATGCATTCATCCGCATGGAAAAGTCAACTTGTAAAACTTTTCTTATTTGAGGCATGCGATTTGATAGAAGTAAAGAAATATGTTTCACGTTTCATAGAAAGCAGACATATTTATAAGGAATGAAAATGGTGGAATTGAAATAAACATATATATATATATATATATATATATATATTCTGGAGGTTTTCGATTTTTCATTCTCAAAGAAAAGCAAACAATGGGGCAAAAATTTATTATGACAGCTACTACAGCATTATTGTGTCGAAAAAATTATATTTTTATTTTTGAGTAGATTTTCTTTAGAAAATCTACTTATTACGCTTGGTGCGGTATTAGCCTCCGGGGTTGGGGATGGGTACGTTTTTCGTTTCATGATTTCAGGAAATTTTTGGCACTAATAACTCAAATTCATACATATGTCGATAGATAGAATGTAAGTTAATTTCTTGTTCTCACGGTACAGGTCGCAGTTTTTGTCCGATAATCACGAAATTTGGTACGAACATTTTAACTAAGCCAAGGATCAGACCTGTTAAGTTTGGTGCGGATCGGCTGGACGGCACTTCCAGTACCACAAATTTTGTTTTTAAATTGGCTATAAAATGTTGAGGTTTTCACCAATAGCCTCGAAATTCTGAACAAATATTTATTTTAATTCGTTATAGAAGGCTACCAATTTTTCTGCGAATCGGCCTGACGGTATTTCCGGTAAAGCGTTTTTTCCTCTTTTTTTTTAATTTGCATGAACTTTTCTTTTCAAAAAAATTCACCACATGTTCATGCTTTTTTATTTTTTATTTCATAACTTTATTAAATTTCTTTGTATTTATTTGAAATTATATGATTATTTATCATACTTTATCATCATGATTAATTTTTCATTTCAAGAAATAATGCTTTTAAATTTCACATTGTCTAACATTTTGTCAGCAGCTAACAAATTTCATACAATCATAACGTACCATTAACGCATCTAAACTCACAGACAATTAATGTGATCATCAAAATTCATAATTCTTTTTCTAAATACCTACTTTTTCGAGCGGGGCTTGCTGCGCTAGAGTTTTTTTCTCTTTTTTTTATTTTAGGTTATCCAAACCATGTAATCACAATATGTTGTTCGAATAATTATTTTTTTCCGTTTGTTTAGTTTAAAGCTAACAATTTTCTCAAGTTTCGAAAATTTGATGGTTTTACATAATAAACAATAAATTTTAAAGAATTGGATCAGTTTTTATTGTTCGAAAATTAATGTGGGTTTTTGAGTCAACCATTTTTTGTGGGTAAAAATTGAAGTATTAAACGAATGTAATTAAAACTTGATCTCAGCGTTAGTGTGTAGGTACTGATGAAAGCGGAAAATGAATTGAAAATAAAATAAAAGAAAGTCTTAGTTCTGAGGGAAAAAAAAAGGAAGAGAAAAAAGTGAGGTTCTAAAAGAAAAACAAATATACAGGACGAGAGACAAATAAGCAGCCCAAACGATAGAATTTATTAGGATTGCAGTGACATCATTTGCTAGCGAGGAAAAAAGAGGAAAAAAGATGAAAAAAGAGGAAAATACAGTGGGACGATCATTTCGGATGTTGGAAAAGCGAAATTTTCAATTCTGACGACAGGAAAAAAAAAAGAAAAGAAATAAAAGAAACGGGAAGATTGCACACCTATAGGTACCAAATATAAGAAGCTATTGCGATTTCTTATGAATTATACCGTACTATCGAATCGTTCGACAGTATATCGATTTGAACGCAATATTACCTAATTTCTTTTTTCTCCTCTCTGTTTGTAAGGTGAAGTTGTTGGACATACAAAATATTACAAAAAAAAAACAAAAAAAAAACGTTATTTACGTTAGGAAGGTACCCCAAGAGTAAGTGCTTCAAAATTTTATCGCCATACCGTTTTATCGGGATGCAATTGATTTTTTTAAGTATCAAGGGCGATGATAAAGGGGTTCCTCGGGGTTTTGACCCTCCTTTAATTAAGAAAAATAAGACGACATCTAAATGTATTTAGTGTATTTTTGTCGGTTTTGGTGATTTTGTGTTGGGAGGGCGTGGGTCAGAAGAGATTACTGAAAATATTTAGATCCCCCCTCCTTACGACGGAGTTATGTTACGCTCTTATTGACTCTTTTATGATGATTAAGGGAAAATTATTACCACTTTCTATTCATTGAAAAATTCACAAACTCTTTTGTATTGAATTTATTCCGATTTTGAATGCAATTGGTAACTTAATTTTGTTGCTAAATTTGAAATCCATCGCACGAGTACGTAAGCCTCGTAATAAGATAAATAGTTATCCATTGTGATTTTCGTTTTCAACTCGAGTGCTTCATGAAAGTGAATGAGTCGATAACTGATAAGGAATTATTTTATTTTGAGAAAATATCTTTCATTATTTGCGGATCAAATCTTTTATTTTGAAATTCCTTTCATTGAATTATAATCGAGCTATACGCGAATAGTAATATAATAAAATTGTGAGTTGAATCAATTTTAATGATGGCTTTCGCGGAATTCTGATGCATTTTTAATGACCTCCGGAATGGTTTATGAGCTTTGGCTATATAGAACTGGACCAGTACAGAACGATAATTTCTGGTTAGACGTGCCGGCGCGAAATAAGCAACCACTTTGTACCATTTGACGTACTATGCACTACGTTTACGTACGCTATCTTTGCGAATTTAAGGCATATGTTTTTATCAAATGTATTCTAAATTGGTGAACTCAAGCAAAATGTCGAAAGTACGCACAGAGTACACTCGAGCTGCTTACTTTTACGCCGGCATGTCTTGACATTAAAAAGTATATTGATCTTATGCATGGAGCTTTAATGGTCCAGTACCTGTGCTATATACCTATATGTATAGTTAACGTTTATGAGACTAAATCACTATATTATGAATAGGTTAGATCTTATCATCGCGATGCAGGGTACATTTTTCGCCTATAAGATTTCAAAATAGTGTATCTATACTATACTCTTTATAAATATAGTTGCGCATTTACCTAAAGTTATAAAAAACAATTTTTGTGAATATCAACTGCATGATGCCTCTGTTGGAAGCACTTTTATGCTTTGCAATTTCAAGAAGAAGGGAATGGGGTAATTCAATCAATAATGACATGTAGGTACGATATTCAAACAAGCTGCGTAAAAAGAAAAGTCAGTTAGTTGGCGCACATTTTTCTGCTTCACACTTGAGGGAGTAGATGCTCATTAAAAGTAACAAAATTCGTCTCAAATATTTCCCTTAAATGGGGTGGGTACCTGGTGTACCTATATACCTAGTTATCTAACGTTTTTTAAGAATCGTTGGGAAATGGAACTCCAAAGGTCTCTGTAGCTAAACCGATAAGTGCAGATTTGTGTTTCTCTGTTGAGTCGGGGTACGTCATCGGATCAATAGTAGGTAATGAAATACGAACTGAATGTTTTTCATTATGCACTTAGCTAAGATCACGCTAAATAAATTGCCGCTTAGTTGCTTTCAAAAACGTGAGAATGTTTAAATTTTTAGGCAAACAAATTCGTTGATGCAAGAAAAGAATTAAGTGGGTAGCAGAGACTGGAAAATAAAAAATTTTATTTTAAACTCGGTTAGTTTTTATTTCAAAAAATTTATATTTCTATTTCTATTAGTTTTCTTCGTTACCAAACCGCTAACTAAAGAGATGTTTCACATGAAACCAAACAAAAAGTATATACCCAGCCCATTTGTGATTTGGGAATTTTATAAAATAGACTACCAGCAAATGTGGATATTTAAATCTAAAATTTCAATTTTTTTACAATAGTAAAAAATAAAAAAATTTTTTTCCATTTGTGTTAGTTTTTGTTTTTTGTTTAAAAAAAAAAACCAATTATGATTTCGCTCAGTTTTGTTTTTCGGTAAGTAGATAGCTTACTCGACTTATTAGGTTATATTTATACGGAAATTTTAAAAGAAATCAGGTAATTTATGTTCAGAATTATAAATGGTGGATTTTTTGTAATAATTCAATGGTAATCTTACGTACAGGGGGTTTTGAGAGGAAAAACAATAAAATTCCAACGAGTGGTACCCACAGCGGGCTGTGAGTGCTTGTAAGCTATGACGGTTGCATACTAACCAGAAGACGTGTTCTCGATAAATTTGAACAAAATATTGTTCAATTTTGTACTCTCCATCCTACAACAAAACTGGCCAATTTTTGACTTACCTATAATTTTATCAAAATAATAAGTGGAAAATTTCTGTTACAATAAATAAAGTACATATTTCAGTGCACAAATTGAGACCAAATACTGTAAATTAAAATGATTATACAATTCAAAAGAAAAGTCGGTAGGTATCAACTAACAACGAAAGTAAAAAATAAAAAATAAAAAAAAACACTCAAAATATAAGATTTTAAAGTCATTTTTAAAATTATAGTAAAACCCCCTTAATACGTTTTTTCAAGGGAACACGGTGAAAAAACATATGTGAGAAAATCGTTATACATGGGAAATGGAAAAATAAAAAAATATAATAAAAAAAAAGGTGTGAGTTCCACTGGGCCATACTCATGAAGGACTGTGTAAACATAAAATAGTGTGGTTATGTGTGTATGCAATGCCACACACCTACACGTCATGTAACATACCCAAACGAATAGTAGTAAGAGTGACAATTACGTGAATCTGACGATCGTAATTCTTGTTTAGCCCCTACTATAGACACCGAGCCTTGAGATGTTTACACATCAAAAAATTCAAAAATATTTTTCTTAATATTTCACTGGAAAACATTAAAAGGGACAAAAATTATGTTGTAATAAGACTTGTTCAATACGCCTAAAAATGTGGAACTTTTAAAAACTTGATTTTGAAATTGGAATAGTATGGCACTAATTTTCTACAGAGGCTACTTGATTTTCAAGGGCAGAACTCAAAAACACTTTTTTTATCAAAAAGTTTCAAATTTCCGACAGTAAACCTGGCCAGATCTGCCTGAAAAACATATTATGAGGGAAAATGTTGTACCTAGCAACGACTTACCCTGGAAATTCTACATATTTTCTTTAGTACCTACCTATGAAAAATCAAGGGACCTGAAGCAATCTTTAAAATTTCTCTTAAGCCATAGTTTTTTAAACATTTTTTAAAATCTGAAATTATAGGAAAAGTGAAATGCTCACACATCTATATGCGTAAAAGAAAAGATAACGAGGAAACTTTTTCAAAGAGCACGTTATTCGTAGACTTGATGATTTCCTGTAAAATAAATTATCTTCTCATTTTGTAAAGTTATGGGTGAAAAACTGAAGAATTTTGACAATTTTTTGTTAAGTTGAAAAGAGAAAATTTAACATTTTAATTCTTCCACATGTCGAGGACGTGACTTATAGTTAGTTTGCAATCATAATGATTTGCAAGTTCTATTATTAGGTACTCATTCTACGGTACCATTCGCAGAAATTTTACCGTCCACTCCCTAACCACCTTGTATAATTACATGTAATTTGTGGATGATTATAAAAATCAATTGAAGAAAGGGAGCCCCTTCAGCAGCTCTCAATTTTTGAATTCAATTTGTATATTATAATCTTAGAGCAGTCTACTCAGAGACATTTACCTAAAGAGATCTTTAAAGAGTCAATCAAAAACATGTCAAAGATGAACAGTTTCTAATGAGGATATTTGTTACTGCGCATGCATCGTGTGGTCTAATACCAGTGCAATAGCGCTGGAAAATTAACATCCAGTATTTTGAAATGAAAAGTAGCCTATCTAACCTAAAATTAGTAAAATTATTGATTCGAATAAAAATATCCCTAAAAAACCTGTAGTAGGAACCTGATTAGACATTTTGATTTTCCGTGATGAAAACTAAATTGATCCTTAATGCAGTGGAGGATGTAACGGGCACTAATTTAGCACAATTGGGTTGGGACATTTGCCAAAAAATCTTTTTGGGCCTTTCAAGCCTCATTAAAAATTATCAAGTCCCGCATCTTGTAATTACAATGGGCCTTTTCAAAAATTTTATACGTACGTCTTTTTACTTTGATCAACCGCTGCCTCATCTCTTAGTAATCCAATTTTCATGATTGCAGATGAGAATTATGATATCAAAAAAATCTTGCCTTTGACATTCTCGAAAACTAAACGCAAAATATTGGTAAAGTCGTAACCATGGAAAGAGTATAGTCTCTCACTTTCTCACGCGAAATTTATTACATTTTTGGATCTAAGAAGTTTCCTTCGTCTTTCTTACTTTTGGAAAGCTGAAACAACCCTTTATGCATATTATAGGTGTATTATTAGGTACTATGCTAGAAAAAATCACAGCCGACGCTCCATAATCCATTCGTAGAAATTTTCATATCTGACTGATTTAAATTTTGGCGTGCTGTTTCACTTTCGGAACTCTCCTTAATCTTTCTTCTTCCATTTTTTTTTTTGCTAGTTTGCATAATAGCGTGAATAGTCAAAGTTAACGATCTTTCGTTTCAATTTCGAATGACCTTTAAAATATCTTGAACCCCATACGTGTACTGTGTAGTGTGTAGGCTGAGGTTACAGGTACACGTTTTTTATTGGGATAAATTACCTTGTTCACTTTTAAGGGGGGAGGGATTGTGGCAGCAAATACAAATTATATTCAAGTACCTCCCTCCTGTGTTCGGCTTGTGAAAAAAACATTTACGATAAAGGAGAGATAAAAAAAAAAGGTAATGAGAGTCCATGGCATACAATTTCTCAAAAACTCACGCCAAGTTAAAATTCATGAAACTTGGTTCACTTAATTAAATGTATAAAGTTGCCACTGTGGCGAAGTAAATTTAATAAATTTTAAATGAAAGAAATACCTACGACGTGTTGGAATGAGAGGTAAAGGTGTCTGTGGGGACGTTTCCCTCTTTGCCTCCCTCAGGGCTCGGCCCTGCGTCGACAGACGGGTAGCAGACCAAAGTCCGCCACCCATACTAATTGTGCATTGAATGTTAAACGAATTACATCGTCTGTATGCACTCATACAGACGATGCGTTTCTGTTTTTACCGTTGAGGCGGTAAACTGAGGCAAGTGAGTATGTAATACTTACATACTCACTGACAGTATACATGCTGCGGTCCGTATATGGTACCGCATCACCTTTGGACAATTGCCCCAGTTAGGAAGTACGTTTTGTGTATGGTTAGGCACTTAAGCCGGCTGGCTACCAGTGCCGAGAAATAAGTCGGTCGCCCAGCATGTAAACCACTGTCTCCCTCTTAGGTTCCATGAACCCCGTGTAGGTAGCATCTACCTACACCAAACAAGCCACAGTGTTGACCTTGACGTTGCTACAGTGGTGCAGGAGTGAAAACGCTTGACAAGTGAGAAATCGCTCTGCTGATATATGCGGCTTAGACGCGACTTCTTCATTGGCTAGAAATAGCTGATGTGACTTAGGTGACTATTAGTTGACTACGGAGTAGGAAATTTACCCCCAATACCAAATAAACGTTGCCCATAACTGGGCGGGTCAACGAAATCTCGGTAGAACACGCATATACATCTGCTAGATAGGAAATAGTCATACAATAATTTCTGCTACAAATTCGGTTAAGCTGGATTTCCAAAAATTAAGAAACGGAAAAATAATACGAAAAATAATACTGAAAAACGACGAAACTAAAATTCCTGGAACTTCAAACGAAAATCCAGAGGAAAAAGAACGTAGGTTACTGGCTGAGAAACAGGCTCAGATAGAAAAGGAGCAGTTTGATCAATATATGAAGGAGATCGTAGCCAAGGCAATATCAGAGTACGACAAAAAGAAAGTCGAAGAAAATGCCAAAAACTCATTCAAAAAATGGATCCAACTACCAGAGTTTCTCCCAAAGGACGTAGAAACCTGGTTTATACAACTGACCAGCTGTTTCTGACTCGAGGAGGTTCCTCGAGAGCACAGATACAGGCAATTGTGTGGAAACATGCCTGCATAAATCATAAAAGCTTGTCCTGACATCATGGAATGTCCTGACGAAGCAGAAGATTTGTACAGTTGGTTCCAGAACAAAATAAGAACTGCATTTGGCATAACCACTCGAGAGGAAATTTGAGAACTGATGAGAGGCATGTCCATCGGAGATGACAAGCCCACAGTATTTATGGCTAAACTCATGAAAAAAGGGGATAACCATGTATCACCCTTGGTAATAGCTGACTGATTTTGCCAACAACTACCTACATCAGTTGTGCAATCACTTGGAGCTCTAAATCTTACAAATGCTACCAGTGATGAAGCATTGATAAATTTGGCCAAAGCTGCTGAACAGGCCCTGGAATTCACAGGTAAAACTGCAATCAGTGCCATCTCAGCAGAAAAATCCGAAATAGCGGAACTTAGAGCCGAAATTTCTGCCTTGAAAATGGAACATAAAAATACCAACAGCAGCAATTGAAATCAAAACAGCCGTTCTAAAAACCGAAATTGGCGAGAACGAGACTCTAGATCTCGTGACCACAGAAATAATAGCAGAAAAAACAGCCCTGGCAGAACACCACTCTAAATCTAGACCCAAATACAAAAATCCGAATTGGCATGAAGACTATTGCTTCCACCATAACAAATGGGGAGAAAATGCCAGGACTTGTTTTCACCTGCCAATTCTATGCCGAAAGGATGATCAATGATGAGCAAAAGAAAAAGGAATTGCTCTCGGAATTGGACAAGGTTACAGACAATCAAAAATCTCCTAATACGTCAAACTAGAGAGAGGGGTTGTATCAGCGGCAACCAACCCCTCAGATAACTACTCTTGCCGCCTGTTCATACAGGACAGGTCAAAAAGGAGAGAATTTCTTGCTGACTCAGGTGCAGATATAAGCTTACTGCCAGCCAAAATCAAGCATAAGAATAATACTCCGAAATCCCAATTAAATGCAGTAGATAACCATAGTTTCTCTGCATTTGGAATTAAAAAATGTAAAGTAAATATGGGTTTTAACAAACCAATGAAATGGACTTTCACCATAGCTAATGTCAAATACCCTATATTAGGAGCAGATTTCTTAGCCTATTATGGACTATTGATTGATCTTAAAAATAAAAAATTTATAGATTCCACAACCGGTGAACATATAAAAGGAAAAACTAAAAATTATCAAATAATTAATATAATTAATGTGTGCACGCAATCAAATGATAAATTCGTCAATATATTGACAGATTTTCCTGGTATCACCGAACCAACTTTTAATCCAAATCCTACATATAAACATGACACAGTTCATATAATAGAAACTGTAGGACAACCCTGCGTAGCAAAAGCAAGAGGCTTAGCTCCAGAAAGATTAAAAGTGGCTAAGGATGCATTCGATAGAATGGTAAAAGAAAGAGTTTGTAGACCCTCAAATAGCTCATGGAGCTCACCCATTCTCATCATCCCTAAGCCAGGTGGAAAATGGCGAGTAGTAGGTGACTACAGACGCCTAAATGCTCAAACCAAACCAGATAGATATCCAGTTCCTAATATCATGGATTTTAATATAAACATGAAAGGAAAAGACCTATTTACCAAAATTGATATTAATTGGGCTTTCCACCAGATACCTATGGCTAAAAACCATATTGAGAAAATGGCACTAATAATTCCATTCGGCCTCTTCGAATATCTTCGACTGCCATTTGGATTAAGAAATTCTGCACAGACATTCCAGCGATTTATAAATGGTGTATTGAGAGACATACCATATGCCTATGCATACATAGATGATATTTGCATATGCTCCAGTGGAGGCATTGAAGTGCACGAGAAGAAAGTGAGAACCGTATTACAGCGTCTGCACGCTGTCGGTTTAACTATCAATCCCGGTAAATACGAATATGCAAAACCAAATATTGATTTTCTCGGGTACAACATTACTTAAAAAGTCTGGGTTGAGTCAATAATAAACTTCCCTAAACCAAAAACAGTCGCTGAATTAAGACAATTTTTAGGGATGACAAATTTCTATCGACGTTGCATAAAAAACGCAGTGGCCGAACAAGGCAAATTATTTGATTTGATTAAAACAAATAAAAAACGCGACAAAACTCCTGTCATATGGACAGATGAGGCAAATTTAGCATTTGACAATGTCAAAAATATGCTGGCTAACGCGACATTATTAGCTCACACAGATAACAGTCTGCCATTATGCATAGCAACAGACGCATCAGACTTTGCAATTGGTGCAACCTTGTACCAAATTGATAATGATAAAAACCAGCCTTTAGCATTCTTCTCGAGGAAACTATCTAAGGCTGAGAAAAATTATAGTACGTATGACAGGGAGCTATTGGCGATAAATGCTGCAATCAGGCACTTTAGGCATAATGTAGAAGGTAGAACTTTTACTGTGTATACAGACCACCTACCTATCACACATGCATTCCAGCAGAGAGCAGAACATGCATCGTCAAGGCAAATGAGACACTTAGAATTCATAGGCCAATTTACAACAGACATCAGATATATAAAAGGGGAATTAAATACACCCGCTGATGCTCTGAGCCGAATAGAATCTATCTCAGTGCCATCTCAGTTACCCTTTGCTGAAATAGCTATTGAACAGCTAAGGGATGAAGAATTATTAAAATTGATATCTTCAGACAAATCAAGTCTACAACTGAGACAAAAAAGACTCCCTGGCACAAAAATCATGTTAACATGTGATGTGTCCCAAGGTCAAGAACGACCCTATATTCCACAAAAATATAGGAAAATGGCGTTCTACAGTGTTCATAATTTATCACACACTGGGCCTAGGAGTACGACTAAATTAATGACCTCGAGATTTGTATGGCCCAATATAAAAAAAGATTGCAATATCTGGGCCCGTGCTTGTCTAAATTGCCAGAAATCTAAAATTGGTAGACACACAAAATCAAAACTTGGGAAATTCAGACATACTGACAGATTCAAACACATTCACGTAGACTTAGTTGGTCCTTTACCACCTTCTTGTGGCTACAAGTATCTGTTGACCATTATAGACCGAGCTACTCGCTGGCCCGAAGCAATTCCACTTACGGAAATATCAGCCCCAACAGTGGCTGCAGAAATATATTCAACGTGGATTTCTAGATACGGTATGCCCCAAAGCATAACTACAGACCAAGGTCGACAATTTGAAAGCCAAATATTCAAGGAGCTAGTAAAGACCTTGGGTGCTCAACACTGGTCCACCACCACTTATCACCCACAATCTAACGGGAAAGTGGAAAGGTGGCACAGGGCTCTAAAAGCCTCAATTATGGCACACAACACCAAAAGATGGATTGATAGGCTATCAACGATCTTATTAGGCCTCCGATCAGCCTTACAAACAGATACTGGACACTCAGCTGCTCAAATAGCACTCGGTGAGGAATTGCGCTTACCAGGGGACTTTTTCTATGAAACCAAAGAAATTAACCCCGAAACTTTAGTACAAAACATAAAAGACGACGCAAGTCAATTTTTAAAACAAGCTGCAACGCATGGCAAACCTAAAACCTATGTCTCGAGACACTTAACGACAACTACGCACGTGTTCTTATGAGAAGAAGGGATGAAAAAGGCTTTGCAGAAACCTTACACTGGTCCCTATAAAGTAGTGGATAGAACAGAAAAAACGTTCACCCTACTCATAGTCGATAAAGAAAAAAAAGTCTCAATAGATCGTGTCAAACCTGCATTCTTAATAGCACATGATAAAGTCAATGTCATAAAAAATTGCAAAGAAAATGACATGGATACTGACATAAACATAGTCAAAGATCCACAAGAAATTGTCGAATGAAATACCGACACTCAAAAGCTACTAACACAGCCAGAAATAGTGCAAGAAATGCATAGCGATGTACTCAAACCAAATTTGGAAAAAATGGCTGAAAAAACCAAATCCAAAAAAGTTGTCAAATTCGATGACAGTGTACGAAAATATTACTACGATCCTAAAGCGCCTATAAAGCCTAATAAAAGAGGCAGGCCTAAAGGTAGTTATAAAAAATGAAATCAAATTCCGAGTCGTGGATTAGAAAGGTTAGCTCAACACCAAAATAGCTAAACCAAAACATGATCACAAATGCAAAATTCACTCATACGAAAACCACCAAATTCCCAAACCATAGAAAAATAAATGGTTATAAAAAAGCTAAATAAATTTATTCACCATTAACTCCTGCATCAAAACATAGCAGAAGGTTAAACAAAATTAAAACATCAAAAAATGGTCACAAAAATCAAAAATAAATCTTCCGCCTCCAGGATTCGAACCTAGACGCAGAGAAGAAAAATGCGAAAATAAATCAGCTCGAAAATAAAACATCTATCGTGAAATTCAAAATAAATTCACGTGCGTTTTTATAAAAACAGAAATCAGCTGACGAACAATGAGAAACGGTGCAACTGCAATGACACACATCCTTATCGCAGAACATACCACGTTGCAATAAGAATATCGCACCACCGTTCCTTATCGCATTGACCTATATAAAAGAAGAAATTTCATTCACTCGATTACGTTGACCCACATAAAAGCACGTGGTAATTCAAATCAACAAATTTTGCTCGTAGAAACTTCTACGTGGGAAGTTCTTAATGGTGGGAAAACATTAAATCTTTTATGCTGAGATGAATTATGATAAACTCGACGACAAATTTGTACCAAATGAAACAGCCAAGAGCGATACACAATCATTCGTTTGTCCAATACGCTCCGTGTATCATCGCATTCTGAATTTCATATAATTTGTTCAATTCAAACACCTATTTCTGTGCCAAAATTGCTTTTGAAAATTTTCTCATTTTCTATTGTCTTAACTGACACCTTGCATCTTACCTAAAAATGTCTTCCACTTCTGAACCTTTGTTCAACTATGAGGAAGCCCTCCTTGCAGAAGAGCAGGAACAGAGTAATCAGGAGCATGACATCATGCTTTCCCAACTTTCTTCTTTGGCGAGCAATCTCGCTTTGAATTCCACCCTGAGGCCTGAGGTCAGCTCAGTCATAGCTGAAATGACCCAACCTCTTCCTCGCCACCTTCCTATCGGCGAGACCTTGGATGCTTCACGATCCATGATCACCCCCATGGATGTGGACCATCTAGGAGCATTCAGCCTTCTCGCTCTGAAATCACGGTCCATAGACCAGAAACCCAACTCCAGCCTTTTGTCCAACAATGGAATTCCATCCCATATATGAATTCCAGAAATTCCACTCAGGTGATCCGGCACAAAAATAAGAAAAGAGGAGCACGATCTCGTGCTAACTATAACCAGCGGAGGATCCTCAATTATAATACGGGGACTTTTACTGGCCATACCCTAGGCTAGGCCCTCCGCAATATCCTCTTTGGAGGAGATAGGTCTTACAGAGGATGTAATCCCACTGGACAATCTTCAGTCCAACGTCCCCCCAACTTTTAGGGTATGACTGGACTTAGTCTTTTTGTACAAAAATACTAGGGGGGGAGTGGCTGTGAGGACGTTTCCCTCTTTGCCTCCCTCAGGGCTCGGCCCTGCGTTGACAGACGGGTCACAGATTAAAGTCCGCAACCCACACTAATTGTGCATTGCACGTTAAACAAATTACATCGTCTGTATGCACTCATACAGACGATGCGTTTCTGTGTTTACCGTTGAGGCGGTAAACTGAGGCAAGTGAGTATGTAATACTTACATACTCACTGACAGTATACGTGCTGCGGTCTGTATATGGTACCGCATCGCCTTTGGACAATTGCCCCAGTTAGGAAGTACGCTTTGTGTATGGTTAGGCACTTAAATCGGCTGGCTACCGGAGAAATAATTCGGTCGCCCCGCATGTAAACCACTGTCTCCCTCTTAGTTTCCAAGAACCCCGTGTAAGTAGCATCTACCTACAGTGTCAAAATTGCAAAATTTTAATAATTAGCTGTTTTGTTTTTGTCAGAACAATGCAGGTGTGTGATAATCAAAAGGGAAAATTTAATCGCCTTGGAGATAGGCTATTACATGTACATTATGTCTCGATTCTATTTTTCATTTTCTGGCATGTAGCAGAAAAAAAAGTGAAGAAGTTAGTAAAAGTTGGTGAGGTTAAAATTACTTTGCCACGTATATTCCTACAAAAAAAAAATATATATATATATATATATGGATCAACGGATTTACGGAACGAGGAGAGATCCTTATTTTTCTAAAGTTTGAAAGTGATCTTTTTCCTCATTTTTTCGAGTAATTACTGGATTACTGGAAGAGGTTTTTTTTTTAACTTTTTTTTTCGCCTTTGAACATTTAAATTATTCGTACTCCCTTGCGGAAGAATCCCCGTAAATTAATTGTGAGCACTGTATTTGACATTAACTACAGTCAAGGTGTTCAGTAAAAAATTCTAAATCAACGTATGGCCTCTTTTAAAATTCTATAAAAGGCTGCGAATATTTGAGGTCAAAAAATTGAGAGCATTAAGCCATTTTAATAGAGCTTTTGCAGGAAAATGTAGCCTCTGTTAAATAAAGGAACGGGCGTTCGATCACAGATCATCGATGAAATATTTAGATCACATCTGCAGGTATAATGAAATTACTATTTTTAAAAGTAATTCAAAGTATAAATTCTAGATTTCAAAAGATGAACTATACCCAAATCATGAAAATAGACCATTTATCCTAAACTTAAATTCTTTTTAGTTTTTCTGTAAGTTTCATGGCTCATATACACCCGGTCAAAGTTGAAAATTAAACGAACCATTTTTCGTACCATTTTGGGTCAAAATAATTGTATCTTTTGCGCCAATGTTGTTTCCTGAGAAAAAAAAAAAAAAAACTAAATGTGCCAATCTTAACTTCATCAGAAATAATTTAAAATTTTAAGCAGGCAGCCCGCAATGCACCCAAAGAAGTTTTTCCAGAATAATATAAAGTTGAGTACTAATTGTTCCTATTTTTCATCTTGGGCAAGCATTTTTTTGAAAGATTCATGCATTAGGCATGAGACAAGAATACATCAGCAACACGAACAAGGGTAAATACCTGCAACAATATTTTGGTTTGACGTATTTAGAAACATATTTAGACCTACTATTTTCACGACCAGCATATGGACAAATGAGAGACTTGCTTCAAATATCTTATAAATTTTTATGTTGAACCTCAAAGTTTATTTCCTTCAGATTGTGGGTGAGCCATCCCCGTGCAGACACATCATTTACTACATACGGACCAGAATCATACCGAAATCATCTGAAAAACCACTTACAAAAACTGTTGTGTACTAATATCTTTTCATTTAAAGGATTAGCGCATTTAAATAATTTGATTCTTGTTAAAATGTACGATATGGCATAAATGTGCCCCAGGCAGTATCCGGTTGGCAGATTTGTCCTGTAGCCGGGGTTATGGCTACAGGATGACCTGCAGTTTCTTTTTGTTTTACATTTTTATCAAAAATTTTGAATCCATAAGAACCAAACTCCTATCAGGAGCTCATTTAGAATCAACATTTGCGTGAAGAGTTGTGCAACCAACCATTCAGAATCAACAAATTATTTACTTGCTTACAGCGAGAAACATACAGCTAAAGAGATGCTCAATGCTCCATATGTGCTGTGGTTTAAAAATATGTGAAAGATAGAGAAGGAGTAACTTCAGTTATACGTTTTGCACATCCAAAGCTGCGCATATTTTATTGTGAAAACAGACATTTCCATACCAATACACACGCACACTTTCAAACTAGTAACAAATATCGGACTTCTAAATGTTTTATCAACTTTCTATCTTTGACATGTTTTTTATCTAGCATTGGACATTTCTTTAGCTTATGTCTCTGGTTGCAGCACTGGAGTCATTTGTTTTCATTAGGTTATTCGGTGGGTGTGGTTATAACTTTTCACTCTGCTCGCGAGTAGAGTAAAAATTTTTAAAATGTTAACCTAGGCCTTTGTTTATATCTCACAAGAATTTTATTAAAAATGATAAGAGATAAGTTCACAAATTGATGAAATTTTTCTCCAACCATTTAGAATCAAACAGTAAGGTGCGTTCTTATCAGTATCATTTGATCTTTTTTCTCGGTTAAAAAGTTTTTAATGTGATAACATTTTTATTTTCACTACAACAAAATACGGGGTTCGTTTTTACATTCGATGTCGTTTTTTCTTGTTAAATTTTTGATGAGTCAAGGACCTCGGATGACGAATAAAAAGACGTTTAAACTCAGTCAAGCTGTAGAAGTACACTATATTTCATGTAAAACGAGTATAACAATCTGTATGATAGTTTAACAAGCGATACAGAGTTAGACGAAGGTTTCCGATTAGGTTTCGATTGAATAAAGTTGAATGAGTGGGAAAGAAAGTGTTACCATGAATGAGAGAGTTTAAGAAAAGATTAAGTGTTGTTCATCAGTGTGGAGAGAAAAGGATTGGTATACCCAAAAATTTTCCACCGATTATCGATAATATATCGATACAAACTATATAGCTTTCTTATGACACATCGAAATATCGATATTTCATTCAGCATTGATAAAATAGTTATAAGGAAATCCATGTATTTGTTAACACAGTATCGATAGTTGATGGTAAAACATTGATATTGAAGATGAAAATGTTATCACATTAAATGTAACAGTCTGTGATAGTCACTGATATTGGGGCGTTTTTTTAATTCTAAGCGCGCACCTTAGCTGATTTGGTCCGATGTAAGAACCACATTTCGCAAAAATTTCAGCCCAATCCGTATAGCAGTTTCTCCAAAATCCTGGAAAAAAAATTTTCCAACAATTGTTTCTTTTCCAGTTTTCTGGAAAACTACTGAATTAATAGGCACCGAATTCCTGTCAGACTTGCACTTATATAAGAACAATGTACTGTGAAAATTTAAGCTCTATCCCTGTTGTTATTTTCTCAAAATCTTAGAAAAACCACTTTTCTAGAAATGTTTTGTTCTTCAGTTTTCTCGGAGAATACTGAACCAAATGGCATACCTTTTTTGAAAATTTCAGTCCTATTCCTTTTGAAGTAGTTTTATCGAAACCCTTTTAACACAAATTTTGCACAATTATTATATACATTAAAAAAAATTGGGTGAAAATGAGAAAATTATACCAATCGTTTTATTTTCTTATGAAACGGATAGTTTTCGTCATTTCCACACCTAATCTTTTTTCAAGGTCAATTTCAATACTTCGTTTACAAGCAAAAAGTTCATTCTTCTATTCAATCTAATCTTGTTTTTCGACTTAATTATTCAAGTTTTTTTAGGTTACTATTCATAAGAAAGTCTGGACTAAAGTCAAGGTCTACGTCTTGATCAGTTATTATGACAATTTGAACAACCAAAAAAGTATGATTTCCTATACCATTCGTAATACTAATCAGCTTCGAGAGAGAAATCATTATTCAATAACTGGTCACAAAAGATTTACCTACGGTACCGAGGATGAAATTCCAAAACGAAGAAAATATGACAGTCCAATAAGGGTACCGAAAAGGTAGCATAGAACTATATCCAAAAATACCTTTGGAAGTAGAAAAACAAACAAAAGGTTATTTTAACATTGGAATTGTGTAATATTGTAACTGGCTCAATGAATGGCGATTTTGGGTGTTGAGAGTTTAAAATAATATCGTTATTGGTTAATTTTTCAAAATGTCTTAACTCTAGGTTATGTTTGAACATCGCCTTTACAATAGAGATGAAAAAATTGATATCATCTTTTAGCCGTTGTACTGGATCATTTATGTTGTCATATTCAAAAGTATTCATCGATGCAAAAAATCTCCCTTTCAATATTTATAATGAATGCTATTATTTCACCTAAAAAAATTTCTTGCAAATTATCTGAAATCACGATTGGCACCTAAAAGACAAAAAATGTTATTTGATCTGAAATTCGATAAAAAAAATATTTTCCTAATTCTAGTTTTTTTGAAAAACTGCATCCGTTAATGCAGATGAATGTGAAAAAAATTATCAAGTTTGTCAACATTTACGTGAAAAATTCGTAATGGTGCAATTGGTGAGTACCTATTATGTTTTTATTACACAGGTCGTTCGTCTTAGAAAATCGTTGAAAGCTATTCCGTACCATCTCCGTACAAATGTTATATTATAAAGTTCGTTCCACTCTCCCTTCCGATTGTACTTTAATCATTCACCTTGACTGACGATTTTCACTAGAATTTCAGAGAATTACGCAGTTGATTTATGAATATCGCTCATTGTACTAATACAATATGTCACTTCAGGTTTGAAGATATTTTAATGAGGGTTCGAAATGCGCTCTTCAGCTTTTGAATGTTTCTAGGCTTTCTTAATGTAATTTTGGTACTCATCTACTCAGGGTACCTCAGTGTAACTTAAATACAATAAGTAAATACAAAGTTTTACTGAAAAAAAAAAAAAAAAAAAAAAGATTACGTACCCTCTTTACGTAGAAACTTATTCTTTTGTATTCTTCCATCAAATTTTTCACAAATTAAACTATATTTGCTTTATCAAAAAAAAAATAAGAAAAAACTTTAGCGCAGCAAGCCTCGCTAGAAAAAGTAGGTATTCGAGAAAAAAAATTCTAAATTTTAATGGTCACATTAATTGTTTGTAAGTTTATATGCGTTAATGGTATGTTATGATTGTATGAAATTTGAGCTGCTGACAAAATATTAGACAATGTGAAATTTAAAAGCTTTATTTCATGAAATGAAAAATTAATTATGATGATAAAGTATGGTAAATAGTCATATAATTTCAAATAAAACCAAATAAATATAATAAAATTGTGAAATAAAAAAAAAATGAAATGTGATTAATTTTTGTAAAAAGAAAAGATCATGCTAATTAGAAAAAAATAGGAAAAAAAAAGCATTCCTGGAAGTATCGTCGATCCGCACCAAAATTGTTAGCATGTTGTAATAAATTATATTAATAAATATTTGTTTTAAATTTCGTACATATGGTTTCAAAATTCCGCATTTTATGAGCAATATAAAAACGAAAATAGCGGTACCGGAAGTATTGTCTGGCCGATCTGCGCCAAAATTAGTAGTCTACAATAATGAATTGAAATAAATATTTATTTCGAATTTCATGGCTATTGGTGCAAAATTGAGAATTTTATAGCTAAAATCCGATCAGCACTAAAATCGATACGTCTCGTTCTTTGCTTAGTCAAAATGTTTTACCAAATTTTGTGATTATCGGACAAAAATTGTGACCTGTATCGCGGGAACAAGAAATTGACGTTATATATAACTATATATATATATATATATATGAATTTGAGTTAATGGTGCCAAAATTTTTCTGAGGTCATGAAACGAAAAACGTACCCACGCCCAACCCTCGGGACTAATACCGCACCAAATGTAGTTTTGTATCTTCTTCCAATTTTATTTGTCAAAGTTTAATTCGTGTTTGGTTCAAAGGATTGTAGGGAGTGTAGAGATATACAAATCCTTCTCACCTCTCTTGCAAACGCATTATACGTATCTTATATCATCATATTCCTTAGTATCAGTTTTTTTGATATGTAGCTACACTATATAATTTATTTCAGCTCCACTTATGATGTCACATGTATGAAAGTCTGACTCTATACATATTTGCATAATATACTACATCAATCTGATTGAATGCTGTCGTCTCTTTTTTTATACTTCGACTATACTCTGCTAGTCTGATACTTCTACAAGTTTTATATGAACTCTACGAAGGGATAGAAAACAATTGTGAAACTTTTTTGATAAGAAGGAAATGATATAAATACATTCATATTTATAAAATAAAATTTCTTTATGAAAACTTATTTACCGAGAGTTTGGTCAGGTAGTTCTGTACTTTTTGGGAACCAAAATTCTTTAGAGATTTCTGTCTTAACAAATAGAACAGTGCGGAGACATGAACTATATTATTAGAAGTCTTCTGTCAGTGGTGGTGTAGCTGTGTGGACATGTAAACCACACTGGCAGACCCACATCTGGTGACCTCGATTTGATTTGAACATGCAACCTGCAGCCAGTGTTGCCATTTTAGCATTTTTGATACTAGATCTAGCATTATTTTCAGTTTTTAGCATTAGAATTTTTCAATTTAGCATTTAGCATCATTTTTAGCATTATTTAAAATTTGTTTATCATTTTTTAGCATCTTTTTCAATTTTTTTTCCATTTTTCCATTTTTTCTCATTTTTTAGTTTTAGTATAAATTTTTCAAAGAAAATTAACAGCAAAACTACCGTCTGCCATGAGAAGGGAATTTTTGTTTTCATCATTACCTTTATTTGCTCCGTTGTCTGGGAAATACCTGAACTCCCAAAGTAACTACACAATATGACAATAATTCTTTCTAAATACTACGGAGGCAATTCTAAGATTTATCAATACCAACACAAAGTCATAAAAATTAGACAAAATTAAATTTTTACCTCTAAACTTCTAAAATTGATACTTGTTAGTGATTGAAACGAATTTTATGTCAGAAGATAAAATAATTGAGAATATATTTTCTACATTCATACATTGTCTACGTCATTTGTAAATTAAATCATTAAAAAAATATGAAATACGTCACATTTTCAAGAGAAGTGTAGTTGCTCTGTGACCCTGTGTTATCATTCAAAATAAATCTGAATTTCTTTTTAACAAAGTAGAAAAACCACAAAAAATTGATTAAGTGGGGGAAAAGCTGAAAAAATGGGATTTAGCATTATTTGTTAAAATCTAGCATTATTTTGGGAAGAATTCGGCATCAAAAAAAAATTTCCTTCTGGCAACACGTCCTGCACTGTAAAAGTTCACACATGCCCCCTTTCAGAGTTGACAGCACTGCAATAGTCTGTGTAAGTTTTTCATTCCCCATCAACAGCATGTATGTAGCCTGCTGTCTGTGAGTGTTGTGTGGTACTTGCAGGGAGAGTGGTGTGGTGGAATGGAACTATGTTATAGGAAATCTTTAGTTGATGGAGGTATAGTCGTGCGAACATATTTGCGGTTTTTAACCTGCGAGTTGTGGGTTCAATTCCCACACTGGCATACCCACAAACAGCCTCTCCATAGAATCAGTTCTTTATTTTTATCATTGAAAAATTATTTTTATTTGCGGATGATTCTCAGATTTTCAACCATCACCTTTTATCAAGAGAAATTACAGTGATATAACAAAATTATATGAATAATCTTATAAGCTGCTATTAATACAATTATATCAACATAGAAATCTCACAAATTGTGTGATTTTATATAATTTTTAAAATACGATCATCTGTAATCAGACAAAAATGATGCTGGAAAAAGTGTATGAGATAAGCCTTCTACCTATCTTACTTTTTTTTTTTTATATAATATAGAATTTGGCTAATCCACTCTCAAAAATAGAATGTGAAAATAAAACCATAGGCTACTGAAAAAAAAATTCATGAAAACAAATTTTGTTCCAACAAGAATATTTGAACAAGGGTCACAAGAGTGGTAGCAGTAGCCTAGTGGCAAGGAGCCACTGAAACTTCTACATCAGCTGTTTTAAATATCACTACATAGTTGGATAAACTATGATAACACAAATAAAATTATATTCTTTGTATGAATGTAGACCTTTCGCTGTAATCTGTCATCGTACATCGTAGTTTCAACGCTAATATACAGAATAATACTTCTCTGCGGAGGTTATACCCACTATGTGTATGGAAAGATATACTTCCCCATTATATGGTAAAAGGAAATTGGTGGAGGATGTGGAGCTGCGGCGTTTTTTTTTTTAACCTCTGCAATGGTGCCTATTGCAAAAGGTACCTAAGCACAATTCCTTGATCTCTTGGATTAATTATTAAATTTGGCGTCAAATAAAATTTAAAATTCATTTTCAATGACCCTGATTGTGGCATGCATGCGAAATTGTAGTTTTTTTCCATGAAGAACGTACCTAACTAATTTATTTATTCAGTCGTATTTAGAAACATCAGAAAGGGTGGCTGATAGGAAAAATAAAGCAGTAAATAGACGTTATTAGGGCTGGTCTTTTGGGACATTGATCTTGACTCAGATATTTCGGTATTACAGTTGGATGGTTACGAAATTGGTTAGTCTTGTTTCAATGGATGTTTGTAGGCTTTTCAATATGAATTATTCAATTGCATGAAGGAACACCCAAGAAACGATATATAGGTTAAATACAATTTTCTTAGCCGAAAATCAATGGCTATAGTTTTTGAACAACTGATAACCTGTTGTTAAATGGACACTCAAACAATGTACCGTATGGATCTGTTAAATTCTTGGGTATATATTTGCCTATGGTTTATAGCTTTTTTCAAAATTTTTGTTTTCAGTTGAATTTTCTTCCTCTTTAAACATCCCTGTACTCTTTTTCTCTTTTTTTTTTTAAATAAAAAATTAGCCGTGCCTCTTGGTTTAGACTTTTGTTTTTTTTTATATAAAACTGAGTGTACTTACATGCAAAGTTTGTTTTGAATATTTAGGTACCTCGACCATAGAACAAGACCAGCCGATAAGGTAATAAGCACCGTGCATGAAAATGGTAAAAATGAAGTTCTTTAGTTATTATGTTCACTGAAAAAGGGACCTTAAATAAAATTATCTAGTCAACACTTGAGATTTAAGCGATATTTTAGTACTCCGCTATTTTGAAAATATTACATCAAAGCGTCAGAAAAACTAATTTTTACCCTAACTCGAATGTATAGGATGTGGTGTGTGTTTGTGTGTGTGTGTGTGTGTGTGTGTGTATTATCTATTTGTAGTAGTTGAATTAACAGTTTTTTCTTCTTTTAGCAGATGGGTAACTAATGAGAGAGTCATAATTGTTTTTGTTTTTTCTTTTCTCACATAAAACAATAAATAAACTTGCAAGAGTACTGTGTTTCGTTACATCTTAAAACATAACGTAAATTTTTGTTTTCTTCATTTATTTTCATCTTATTTTTTTTTTTCTAAGAATCCTGCTAACAACGCTAAATTTTAGATATTCATATACATAGGTATATATATATATTTTTTTTTTCATTGATAGAAATGAAACTAGCACGCTGTGAACTTACAAGTTGTCCTTATAGAAATGTTTCAATTCGGTTTTCGTATAATATTTCCGTTTTATGTCAAACGTAAACAGCAAACAATAAATGAGAAAAAAAATGTATCAGACAATTTATTTAATTCTCGTCGACAATGTTAATGCTTTTCTCAAGAGTCGAGGGGCATCATTATGCAATTTGCAGTCTAGTACCTAGTGTATTGTAATTTTTTTATATACTTATCCAGAGTATTATTTTTTTTTTCTGTATGAGACATTATGTATCCTTTGAAAAGCAGGAAAAAAATTAGAATTACAAAATAGGATATTCGATATGCGCGCGCTCATATACACGCACCCTTGGAGACCAGTAAAAAACCCTTCAGTTCGTAAACCTGCAATTCTTTGATTTTCGTGATTCAACCTATTGTTATTTGTGTGTGGAGAACTTGTACGAAAATGGCTAACTTTATTCGGAAGTACGATTGTATTGAAAAAATTAATACGTTTGTTTAAAAAATTTCATAAAATAAATTTTCAATTTTTATATGGTAGCGTAGGCAAAGTACATCTAAAATGGTCATTAAAAAAAATGTCCCCATAAAAAGTGAGATTTTGGTGGGGCAACGTTTTGGATTTTTCGCAGAATTATTAGCATCGCATATCTGTTCACAAATACAACCTTTTCTGGCATCAACTTCTCAACTACCTACTATACAGCCTGGAAAATTTATAACTTTACCCCCAAGGAGGCTATAAACTTCGGAGTTAATTTAAAACGGTCCTTGGAACAGACAACACGAATTTGCTCAGGAAATTTCAGTTTGGTATGTTGAGTGGTTCTTAAGTTATGGTGTTTTAAATATACTTAAATATACATACTCGTACACATGCACACGTATACATACATACATGCAAAGTTTCGTATTTACATGTCTTAAATATATAGGCGTGCGCACGTGGGTTTTTGTGGGTGCCTGGCACCCATGACATCTTTTTTTCTCTTCACAATAAGTGATAATAATAAAATTTACTAAGTAAGCTTCCTTTTTTTCTCATATTGCGTAGTAATTATCTAAATAATTACCTTTGTGTAATGTGCTATATGACATCAAGAGGATAAAAAAGAGGAAGAAAAGAAAACTATAATAACGTCAAGGCAAAAATTAACGGATCTAAAAATTGGGAAGTGTCGAAGGGAAAAAATTCGGATGGGAAAAAAATTTTATAAAGAAAAAAATTTTTCACCTCTTTCTCAGGCACCTATGACTTCGCAAGTCTGCGCATGCTAGTGTTTAAATATTATATTGTGGGTCTATTAGCTTGACGACATATATTGGTGCAGTATGTACAATCAAGAAATGGCCTCATCCAGTACAGTACCTACGCCTTCAGTAAAAGTATGTGCAAATTATGGAGCAACTTTGTGGGCTTCTTGTGGCATTTACAAAAAAATATCAAGAACCTTTTTTTTATCAAGAATTATATTTATTAGGTAGGTATATCGTTTGTTTAAATAAATTTTTTGTAGCATTATTGAGAAAAAAATAATCGTAATTGTGGAATACCTTGTCGTGAGAGATATTCTCACCAGAAGGAAATTAAACAGAATTTAAGCGTGTTCAGCCACTTTGTACATAAGTACGGGTAAGCCAAAACCAAGGCGAACACTGGCGATTTTAGAGCCAGTTCTGAGAGTTTATATACTGGTTTTGGCACACGCACACAGACACACTTATGTACATATACATATGTAGGTGTGTAGCAGAATTCACGTCATTTCTTATTCATTGCTGAAGCAACAGAACATGAATTTTTTAGATCTGTGTCTTTAACAACTGTAGCTTTACCTTTACCAGTAGGTTCTATGTTGAAAAAAGGACGTGAGTTCTGCTGAGGCTGTACTCATAAAGGATTGATGTGTAGTGTGTACACATAATTGTGTGGTTGTGAGCGTGCGCATTGTGTATGCTCACAACCACACCTCTACACATCATGTAACACACACAAATGAGAATGACGCAAATCTGACAATTGTAATTCTCATTTAGCCCCTACCATAGACCAAGTGCTAAGATGTTTACACATCAAAAACAAAAAAAATACTGAGATTTTTCTTGAAGAAGTTAATTTTGTACCAGTCCGAGACATTACCGAGATCTTTATCTATCATTTTGTCATCGGCCGAACTTTGCATCTTACTTGCCTGTGTGTGCAAGTAAGAGCATACGAACAAACAATGTATTTCATATATTGTTGAATATAATACGCCGATAAGGAATGGCGTGTGTACGAGATCTATAGTCCCCACAGTAATAAAAACATATGTATTGTGAGAGAGGGAAACAAAAAATTGGTACCTATTTTAGGGGTAAACTATGTAACGGTAGGTATAATTGTTACAAAAAGTACACAACACATATATTATTTTCGTATAATGTATATTTTTTGTGTACAAGAAAATATTAAGATGCAGTATATTGTACAAGAGAAGAATTAGTAATCAATCAGGCTTAAGTCTAAGGGTATGGATTCGAGGGAGTTATACATTGGTGTTGTGGGAGATATACAATGTAATTGGTTGATAGAATCTACGTAATTTAGAGTGAACCAATATGATAACATACTTATGACATAAAACGGGTGTAGTTATAATTTTAAGAGGAATTGGGAATAGTGCAGAGTTGTATTTTGTATTCATGGAATAAATGACATCATTATATTTAGTGTGAGAATATTGTATTAGTAGGAGAAGGTGATGTCAATAGGCAAGTCTTGACAAGTTTCATTGACATAATTAATACAGGATGTGAGAATGAGGTTATAGACAAAATGAAATAAGAGGGATAATATTAATAGAATACAAGAGATATATTAAAATAAGAAATGATATGGAATTATCATTACATAGGTCTAATTTTTGGGATTTTTAGTATGTTCAAAAGGGTATTCTAAACCACCGGATTTTAATGAAAAACTTATTTCCTGGGTTTTGTTGAGCACAACACCTTTTTCTTTAAATCTTATTTGACAGGCCCAACTCAGCACTCACTTTTGGTTTATGCTGAAAATCACACAAGTATCAATCACCTACTTTGCACGTGTGTTGCACTATTTTTTACACCCCCAAAATTTTTTTTCTTTTTAGAACCAAATGATAATTCATAATTTTACCTTTTCAACCAAAAATTCTCCACACCCTCTCATCCCTCTTAACCATAGAAAAGGTGACTCAAAAAATTTTTCTAGAACAAAATAATTAACTTGAAAATTTTATTTTAGAAAAAACAAAAAACTGAGAAAGAAGTCGAGCCGCGCAAGAAAGTGATAGAGGTGTGAGAGAAAGTCAACACAAAAGTGTGTATATGTCAAATAATATTTTTTCGTGTCGTATTGAAATTTGCTACTTTTTGTTTAGTCAAGGAGCCTTAAAAAATGTATTTTTCAGTTAGGTGTTGCAAAGCACTATTTTTGGGGTGACTTTTACCCCATGAAAATTTTTGAGCAGAAGAGGTAAGGGATGAGATTTTCATAAGGTTGGTCGTAGGACAATTAACAACCATTCAAACCAAAATCCCGCTCGATAATATAAAAAGATTTTTTTATTTTTTTCTCATTTCCATTGGCTGTGGTATCTCGAAATAGGATATTTTGCTACGAGAGCGTAAGGTGAGCGACCTTGACTCGTATGATTTGCAACACTCGCCTCTGGCTCATGTTGCAAATTGTAACTCGTCAATATTTTACATTACATACTCATGCGTGATTAGGGAAGGCATCTGACTGGTTGGAAGGAGGAGTCAAACATTTTCGTTGCGGGAGCAAATATTTAATTGTTTTGCTCCCGCTGTTGATATTTGTTTTCTATAAAAAATTTTTGCTCCCTGGTCGGAAATTTCATGTTTTAGGCTTTGAAAACGAATAGGTACCTAATCGCGCATTTTGCATCGTGTATTATGAAAAATGTTTTTTTTGTAATGAAATTACCTATTTGTATAACTAAACTTTTTTTTTTATCCTAATGCCGTTTTTCAGTGTTCTCCAATTTCAATTTTGCTGCCAGCAAAATATATATATTTTACGGTTTTTTTTGGAGTAGGTAGGTAGCCTAGCTACAAAGTTAGTGACACTTGATACGTTCGTCGTCAATTGAGACGTAGGCACTTACAACTTTTTCTCGAGTTTCATCGCAGTGGCCGCAGCTCGGCAGTCTTTAGCTGTACAGTCGACACTGTATTGAAGAATTAATTTGATAAAAAGGGCGAGAATATGAGCACAGGGGGCGCGATCGGGTGTTGAAAACGTTTACGAAAATATTTATCGAAGAAATTTACATTAACGTTTACGCCAAGGAAATTAAACAAACGATCAATTTTAAAATTTCATACCGAACGTGACGCTATCGGTTGGTCTGGAGCACATTCATGATAACAGTACACAAACCGACAAGGATAAGGACTTACAATATTCAACTTCGGGACCCGAATACAAACAAAATCATTTCAACGGGTGGGTACCTATATAGTTATTGTGATGTATCACGTTGAAATTTTTATGATTTTGAATACCCGATTTTCTATTGGAGTTTGGCTACGCTAGAATTGTTTTTTTCATTCTTTGTCTAATGATTTTATAACCTTATAGGCTAATGTAAACGTTACGCTGCTGGCGGACAAAACGGTGGTCACTTCTGATTAATTCCCACCCAGCTGAATTTTTGCACACGCCTTCATTCAGGCGTTTATTAGCACCAAACGTGCACAAAAAGGTTACCATCCATATCGTGTTAGCTTCAAAGGTTATTTAAGGTCAAAAGTCATGAAAATTGGTTTTTAAGAAATATCTCCCTTCATATCAATTCAACTGCAATTATAGTCATTACAAACGTTGTAAAATAAACAATTTTCTACGAAAAAGGTGAAACATATTTTTCACTTCCAAGCAACCATTTTCACGTAATACGGCCTATACAAAAGATCAACACTGCCTACCATAGATAGAACAATAAATTGAAGGCAAAAATACATTTTAATAAAGAATTTATGGAATACCTTACATCGTGGAAAGTAATGCAACAACAGAAGGTGTTCAACAGAATAATTTGTGTGTTTGTAGCTAAATACCTAAGCTGGTACGTGGGAGCCAAGACTTCGGCAAACACTAGAGATTTAGCCTAAGATTGTCTGATCTTATATACCCAGCTCCCTACACTCACACATACACATCTATGCATTATTTACATAGGCTACTGTGTAGATAATTACGTCGTACTTTACAATTGCCATGGTAATAGTAAAGTGCGAAGAATGTATCTCTGTACCAGTTTGTGACATTGTGGGGATCCTTATCTCTTGATTTGTCAGAGACCAAGATTCGTAGCTTGTTTATCTGCAAAGATAGACAAGTATAAACAAACATACATTTTGTTTAAAGTGTGATGCATGATTACTTGTCACTGAAGGTGACAACTGTCGTCAATAGGCCGAGCCTATAACCTCATACAAGAGTAATGACTAATCCCCACAGAATTTTTTGGAAGAGACGCCCTTTGCTCCCCAAATTTGGTTTTATTGTTCTTGGTCAATAGATTGTTGATCTGGAGAATACATTCTGATTTTAATCTACCTCATCCACCAAAAAAGCCCCTCTCATTTAATTATCAATATTGCCCAAGTCTGCATTTCCAGGTAGTGATGAGCAAAATTGGTTTTGATATTATACTTTTAACATAAGTATATTGGAAATGTTTAACCTGAAGTACATAGTAAAAACGTGACATCAAGTGCAATGAAAACTGAAAAATGTAAACAAACCAAAAAATTGTGATTGTTTTGTTAGTGTGTGTGTGTACTTGATTGTATTCATGATTCAACACACGCACACAAACACAAAACCAAATACGTTGTTTCCCCTGACTCAACAAATTTAGCAATGTTACCCTAATATAAAAACTCTAACACAGCAGCAGCTTCGTTAGAAAAAGTAGGTTTTTGAAAATTATAAAATTAGACAGTCACTAGAAAGTTATTAACATATTATTATAATAAATATTTTTTCAGAATTATATTTCTATTGGTCCAAAATTAGGCACTTAATGACCAAAATAAGAATGAAAATAGTGTTACCAGATGTACCGTACAACCGATGGTCGCCTAAAAATTTATAGAAGGTTATAATAAATCATAATGAATATTTGTTTTAAATTTCATAGCTTGATTGAAATTTGAAAATTTGATAGCTATAACAAAAATGAAAATAACCATATCAGAAGTACCGTACGGCCAATCCAAAAAAAGTCTATAGGTCAGGTCTGTGGCTTAGTACTAATGTTCGCTCCAAATTTTATGACTATCGATAAAAATTGGGCTATTTGTACTGAAGTACTTTGGTGAAAATTGAAAAAACTAGAAACAGTCATTCGTTTGAGCCTCCTTGGTGGAAAAACTGGGTATGGGGAAATTTTTATCACTAACTGAGGACGATATTCCCGCCATATTATGGCCTTAAAATTTTTTGAAATTCGTCAGGTACCTATCAATTCCTTTTTTTAAGTTTATTTCACTGGGCCAGGAAAGGGATTCACCACCACCATAGGCCAGTTTGAATTACTTCCGACTCCATCATTTTTCTTTTTAAAATGTTAAGTAGTTAAGAATGAGTTGGATCGCATACTAATTACTATAAATGCAGGCAGCTAGTCTAATAATAATTCGTGATTTTAGTCTTTCACAACAGCATTAATTCGTAATCCGTAGATTTGAATAATATTATTTATAATTCGAGTTTCTCGCGTAATTTTCATCCGAAAAGTTTCGACAAAGTTGATCCAGCAGGAAAAGATGCCAAAAATACGTCATCAGCATAACGTGAAATGAGTGCCACAGCCGTTGCGAATTTAATTTAAAGTACGTGTGCTGAAATTTTCAGGTTCCTTTAAGAGCTCTCCCTATAAGCCGAATATTATTGAACAGAATTTTCAATGGTTTTTCATTTTAACCGCATGGAAAGAATTTTTCTGTTACATTTGCCCCAAAAATACTCATTGCATCTCAGAATGAAATGATAAATTATTCAAGTACTGTATCTTATTTTTGAAACGAGATAATTGAAGGTCGTTAGGGACATTTTAGGGTATTTATACATATATATGTACGAAAGACTTTAGCCTTACCACTTTCTCAATTTGCAGAAAAATGTTTTCATTAAAAATAACTTTTTATACTGTTAAATGATAGATATAGGCAGTCAAATTTCCGGGTATAAATTGTAAATTTTCAATAACATTTTCTGATAGTACCGAAACTTAATTCTCGAAATAGAAAATTAAAAGGGTTAAAGATAATAGAATATTCTATTTTCGAAATATTGGATTGTTAAGTAGATTTTTGTCAGAGTATTCGGATCTAAGGGTGAGAGTGGGTAAGTTTTTCGTTTTATGATTTTCTGAGCATTCTGACACTATTTTTGAAAATTAATATTTTTTTTATTTATCCTCTTTTGCGTTGAGTCCATTTCCAAGCGTAATTTTGATCGGATGGTTTTGAAATTTGAAGCACATATTCGAATCTATCCAAGGAAGAATCCTATTGTTTTTGGTCTGGATCGGGCGCATAGTCGGTCCGGTAGACCAGTTTATATGCATTTTTTTGAACAGCGCAGAAGTCGCAATTTTCAATCGATACGTCTGAAATTTGGCATACATATATGCTTTAGGTCAACGACAGTACCTACCAATTTTGGTGTGGATAGATCTTACGATACGTCTGATAGGGGCGATTTTGTTGCAGTTTTGGCAGATTAATAGCTCTAAAAGGAGTACTTTTCAAGCTATAGTCACAAAATTTGATAAGGTATTGATTTGAAATATACCTAACATAATTCCAAATTTGGTTTCTATTGGTATTATGGTTCATTCCTTGTGGCTATTAGAGCTGGTAATATTTCACGTTATATGAATAAAAGTTGCAATACTCTTTCAATAGTGACGAAATTCGGTACAAAGAGTACCTCCCATACAAAAACCAGACTTACTAATTTTGGCTTTGATTGGTCCAGTTGTTCCCAACTTATTAGCTATTTATTGTGATTTTCTCTCCTTTACCCTTCTGAAAATAGTCCAAAAAAATAAATTTTCTAGCCTTCATCGCGAAAATTACTCGTTTTAATCTAAAAACTGAGATGGCCAACCTTAATTTTATCCTTTCTCTCTCTCTCTCTCTCTCTCTCTCTCTCTCTCTCTCTCTCTGTCACCTTTCGTCATCTTTTTACTATGTCATTCATCCCTCACGTCATTCATTTAATTTAATTTCTTACGTTTTTATTTGTTTTACATCTACCATTTTAATTTAGTAATTTATTATGTCTTCTTTTCACATCTTTGTACTTTTTGTATGTTTGTGCTTAGCTTTGCCGCCGTTGGAATTGCCTCTTTTATTTCTGCTTTATCTGAAGTTTAAATTTGCTCAACCATTTTAGTTTCGAATTTAATGTTTTGTCTGATATTCAGTGCTTGTAATTGATTTTTTTATTCTTAAGTATTGACTGTAAAAATATTGTACGATGTCTAAAACACTGCGGTTTGATGTGGTGGTGGTATCAATAATGATCCAGACCGTTTTTCAGTTGCCTACTTTATTAGGCTAGTTTAATTGTTATTAGATCTTTGAATCGTGCTGTGTAGGGGTTTTTATTCTGAATTCATTCTTTCAGCATCTTATAATTTTCTCACCATGTGTGGTATGCCAGGGGGGCCTACTAAGGACTCACTACCCGACAAATTCTACATTATTTTTTATAAAACCTACAGCCCTGGCTGAAAGACTCACAAATTATATCCCATTTGCAAAGGGAGGTAACCCCAAAATGTTGCCCCCCAACCGGCTCAGCCTACCAGAATTTGTGGACCCGATGTCAGTGTGGAACGACCATATTTTTAATGTCTATGTACCTCGGAACTCCATAAAATGTACTTACATGGCTGCCATTCTGCTTCAGTTGAATATCAGGAACCACACCACCGAACTATTGCCCATTGCCTTTTAATAAATTAACACATTTTCAAAAAATTATCAAATGTATTCAATCAAGAGAAAAAGTAAAATTTACAAAACATGTTGCTCAGAGAACATTTGAAAAACGGCTGGCTTGTAAGCCAGATTCTCCCTCCGAGATTTTTAATAAAATAAAATAGAATAAAAATATAATAGAAATAGATAGACGTGGAATACTATAGAAAATTTGGTGTAGAATATGGAAGAAAAATGTATATATACTAGGTTTAGATAAGAGGTGAATGAGATGAAGTGAAAACCAAAAGATGAAACATGAAAAATGCAAAGAACATGTAAAATTTAGAAAATTCATGAATGTGAGCTGAAAAAAAATCTATGTATTAGAAGGTGAATGACCATGACCATGAGTGTGAGAGAGAAGAAAAATATGTGAAAGAAAGACAGAAGATGAGATAACAAAAGTGGTGAGAAGAATGAATATGAAATGAAAGAGAATGAACATGAAAAAACCACAGTATGAGTTATTATATACGAGTAGATATTATTGAAATTGGCCAAAAATTATTTTAGTTATTATTATTGAAAATTGAAAAAATGCGTCACATGTCTCATTTGTTTGTACAGATGTTCAAAGAAAATCAAAATCAAAATAGCAAATTGTATGTGTAAATGTCTTTGTTCGCAAAGTCTCATGCCTGAGATTGATCAGTGTTGAGTTTGTAACGCCTTTTATACATGTCACTTGTCAATTGGGTTGTTGGTACTGATTTTCTAAAGTTCAATGTATAAGTCAAAACTGTGTTTTTAATAATATCGATCCGATTACATTAATCAATTGCATCCTTTTGTTAAATCAGAATCAAAATTCAGTTTTCCATGGCATCATAATTTACAAATTGTACGTGATACTACACTAGCTACTAGGTGGAGCATTCAGGGTAGGTGCTTGAAATTGTTGTTTTTGGTGAGTTTTTTAAATCTTGCTGTCTGTGGCTGATCAATTGTCAAACAGTGGGGCTTTTTCAGTAGAACTGATTTGGAATTGATGCTGTACCACACCCACAAAAAATTGCATCGTTTCAAGGCTGTTTCTCCTTTTGTCAACTGCTAATTATAATATAAACTTCATTTTTATGCTTTTTGTTCCATTTGTTTGTTTGCTTGGGAATCTTAAACCTACAATGTTAGCTTAAACTAATAAACATATGGTGAGAGGGGTTGGTTGGTTTTACTGTTCTTTTGGTGTTCTGTTGGTTGTGGTACTTCCTCCTTTCCCTCCTAAAATATCTTTTCCTAGACTTGGCCATGTAGGAATCTGTACCCCCTTACTTTTACCTCTCTGTTGGTTTATTTTGTTTTGTTGTGTGACTTTTTTAAACATCACAAAATAACCCGATTTCAGAAAGAGGTCAATTTTTGCAAATTCCCCACCTACTACTATACACTAGATTTGAACAGGAACACTAAAATCTCCACTTATATTTTTGTAACGAGCCTGTAGACAACTACACTATACTTCTGTGTGTTTGCCAATGGTGGAACTTTTGAGTATTTAATTTAATTTGCATGTGTTTGTATTTTTTCATAATGCCAATCTAATGTAGTTTTGCATGCGTTTGATTTATTTAATTTTGTTGAATAATTTTGTTGAATAATTAAATCGAATAAAGTGCTCTAAAACTCTAATTTTGTTCAATAGTTTTGTTCAATTTGTCACCGACATACAATGCTGCGTTTGAGTTTCAAAATAACTTATAAATTTTCACTCACGTGAAAATTTCACTTTGACTGGCAGCAAATAGGGATTTTGAATATAACCCTGTATAGTGTGCGTGTACATATATACAAACCCTAAGGCGCTGCTTTGTGGCGCTTTGACTTGTGTCAGCCCAAGATTTTTGCTGACATAATTAGGTAGCACTGTAGAATTCGTTATATCGGTGGAAGCAAGAAAAATTCTTTTTTTTTCATGTACCATTATATGTGCGTGACTGTGTGGATAGTGGTAGTACATACACATCGAATACGAGGGAATAATAATTAGGTGAAATAATTTTGACGAATAATTTGGCTGGCTTGTACGTTTATTATGGTGATAAAATAATACTTAGGTACAAGCCCTGAAGCGCTGCTTTGCGGCGTTTTGGCTTATGCCTACCCACAACTTCCGCAGGCACAATAAATAAAGAAAAAAAGTAAAAAAAAAACTTTTGTCTTTCTCTTTCTTTGTGCTTTTGTCTACATTTGGTTTCTTTCATTGCTCGGGCGCATGCGCCTTGAATTTTCAATCTAAAAATTTAATGCTAATAATTTCTTCGGCTGTAAGTTTATTTATACTACTATCATATATACGAATATGTAGTACCTATATACATATACGTATTACATAATTTCGTTCACAGAAAACACCTACGGACTGAGAGAATCAGCCTTCCCTAACATAAAATACTCAAAAGTTTGAACACCCATACTCCTCCTCGCTACGCCATTGTATCTGACCTCAATAACTCGGCTAATAAGTTTGGAGTTGTCTTTTTTTTTTTTTTTGGCTGTTTGCTGTGAAAAGTTCTAAAGTTGTGACAACTCCATAACAGTTGTGAAATTTAGGCGTTCTTTTTGTCTGTGAACAACAGAATTGTCACAACTTTTCACAACTGTTGTGAAATTGTCACAACGTTTCACAGCAAACGGCCAATAAAAAACAGAGCTAGTACAACTTAAAAATTTCGTCTTAGAAACTTCCCTGTACTATTACAGAAGTGCTCTATTTGTACATAATTTTTCTGTAATCTCAGATGTAAAGTTTTCAATCAAATTTTTTGAAATTTTCTTTCATAAAAATTTCTAAATTGATATATTACACCCACCACATTGGAACACATTAGAATCGTGAAAATCTATAATTTGTAGGTTTCATCTATCATGCTTTTTTTTTTTTTTGTTTTTACTCAGTTATATAAAGTTATATGAAATCGGTACTTTGTTCAGTTATACAATTTTATTACACCTTTCTCAATAATGACAATAAGTTAAGTTAAAAACGAGTTTTTAAAAAATACGCTTTTTTAATTTGAAGAAAAAAATAACGGCGAAAGAGAAAATAAAACTTCTCACTTTTTTTTCCCAAACAGAAACAAACAAAAATTGAAAAAACAACTGATAAAAACGGATATAAGTGTATGTGTGCGTGTGTCGCAACACATGAAAGCAGCGCTGAAGTTGGTCATCCGGTGTACTTCAACAAATTGAGTGAGTAGAATAAAAGCGTAGAAAAATGATAAAACATTACTAATGTAATTTATAGGTGTAGTCAGCTAAAGTCAGTCTAAATCCTAATTTTAATTTTTTGCCTCTCTAATCATCCATACCTATCCATACACCCCCCACTGATGTATTTAGCGGGGGGAAGCTGTGAGACTTGGCCTTAAACCCAAAATGAGTAAAAGAAAAGAATCACAAACTCCAAACCTCAATGTCTTTCCGGCAGAATGAAATAAATAAAATTATTATTGGGAGCCCATCCATCAAACAAAAATTCTAGACCCGCCTTTGCATCCCTCTCGCAAAAATATACTACAAATCTGCGATAACACAGTCGCGTCGATTGCTGAGTTTATTTTGGATAAGGGGGCCGCTGCCCTGAGTTTCTCCTTGAATCCGTCAAGAACTATACAGAATATGTTGCGTTTGTAGTACATGGGTATGAGTGAACCAATCTGAGATACCAGTGAATGGAAGAGGAGGTCTAATCAGATAACAATTATTAAATTTGTCAACTTCACAAGGAAACTGAAAATATTTTAACCTACCTATCTGCTCTATCCTCTTCCCAAAATTTTTCTTAGCCTTTCTCATTGAAATTATAACCTATTTAATCGAAGGGTATGTTTATACCCATGAAAAGTAAAAATCTGTTCTTGAACTTTGTTTTGTCCATTTCTATCCGAAACTACAGATAAATTCTGCATACGTTGTAACAAAAAACTTTAGTAAGTAATAGGTACAGGCCTTTTATTTATTGAAATACCAATCACACGCATTTCGTCAAGATTAATTTAAACGATCTATCCACTTAATGTTACGAAAAATTTTAAAACTTTATAAGACCAGTCTTTAAGAATAAAAGGAATGAAAAAAAAAAAAGAAAAAAATCAAATGTGAGGTTCAGCCGTTTCCAATAATAAATGGGAGTAGTGCGTTTTATTTTTCAACAAAATTTTTGCGCAAAGACAAAACAACAGCAAAATGCTTTCTCAGTGTCTTTTACGATAAACTTTAAGACCACCATTTACTTTATTATTGAAAAAATTGCGTTTTTTCATTCGCATGTTTCACTTTTTTCATTTGTTCGTCGACTATCAAATTTTTCTCGTTTTTCGAACCATATACGAGAAAAAATGAGAAAAATGAAAACGATTTTTTTTCTTTTTTTTTAAATGAATTTTAAGTCGATAGCTATTTTCCAAAAGCTGAATTTATAATTCTGTCGATGTTTTCACTAAGCAAGAAGAAAAAATGTCATATTATTCTTATTTCGGCCTCTAAGTATTTTTCATAATTTACAAAAGAATGAGAGAAAATGGACGAAATAAAGGGAAAGTATTTAGAAAGATGGGGAGGGGGCGTCGAGAAGGTGACGTGAAATATTGGTCCATGGAAAATATTCTACAGTGATTGATCGAATTTTATATCTTTAGATTTTATGCACATATATTTTGTTTTTTTCATTCTCCCTTGGGTCAGCGGCGCCAGCGGCGGTCAATTGCATCAGAATATTATCAATTCGAGAAATAAAAGAAAGGAAAAAAAAAGGGAATGCAGTAGGTATTGTTGCAGAAAAACTTTTTTTTGGTAGCTCAACAAAAGCAACGGCACTCAGTCTAAATGCTTTTTCATATTTTTTGTCAATTTTTTTTTCCTTTTTTCAATTTATGATCAAACGCAGGATGTCGTGAAAAATGGTTTGGAAAATTCGTTCGATTTGTTATAGATGAGGAAAAAAGTTGAAAAAACAGCAGGAAAATTTCTACAAAAATGTATTTAAGGATATCGCACTTTCCACGGAAAAGTTCCGTGACTTGAAAGAGTATTTTTATGAAAGGTCAAAAAGGATTCCAGAAAAAAAAAATAGTTCGCACGACGCTGCCTCTTTTAAGTACAAATTAAACTGAATTTTATTGGTGGATTTTCAATCGAATTTTATGAACTCTTACTGCGTTGAGGGTAAAATTTACAAGGCCATTACAAGAAAACAAAAAACGAATAAAAAAAACAAAACTATTTGATTTTCACGTTTCATAAAATACACTGTAAATGTCTGAAAAAAAAAAAAAAAAATCTGCATTGTTACGATATGCGTTACAAAATTGCGAATGAGAATGGAAAAAAACACTGCTGAAATTCAACTGTACGATCATTCATGATTAGGCTGCAGATGAACCAGTGAAAAAAAAGAAACATTGTGCTCAAATATAGTTTTACATTAAGTAAATACCACAATAAATAAATAGAAAATAAATATAAAAAGGTAGGTACCTTATCTGCTGTAAGTTTTTCTCTGAGGTCCAATTCAAATAAAAAGCATTATCGTAAAATAAAAAAAGTTCATAAAAAAAATTGGAAGAAGAAAAAAATGAACGAACCCTTCGAGTCACGTGATCTGAATTCAGTGTATGAAAACTTACTGGTGAGGCATCGAGGAATATAGGTACGAAACGTTGTTCTATTTTTCGAGAAACTTTGTGAATCATCCCTACTGTTTCCGTTAGTTCGTCGAATTTCGGATAAAGTCGGAAAACTTTAAAGTCAATAATGAAACTGTCGGAAAAACAATGGATTTTCATTCGTGTGCTTCTATTATTTTCATTCTTTGTAGAATTTGTCGAAAATGTGGTTATAATTTTTTCTTCACTTTTTTTTTTTTTTTATCTCACCAAAATTATGTAAGTTTTCATTTTATTTTCTTTTTCATCTTCCTATAGCTAATCTGACAATATAGGAAGAAAAAAAAATTTTGAAAAAAATTATTCCCTCTACGCAAACAGAAAAGATAAAACGAGTCAAAATTTCTCATAATGAACTGGAAAAAAGGAAGAAAAAGGATAAATGTTATGCAGAAATAAACGAAATATTATATCTACTTTTTTTCTTGTTTTTTTTTTTTTTTTTGAATATTCTGTTACAAAGTAAATATTTTTCCTTTATGATCGGATCGTTCCATTCTTTAGCAAAATTTTGAAATAGGTACTTCGTATTTTTTCTTCAAGTTATGAATATTACCTCATAATTTAATTAACTATATGTTCATTTAGCAGCAAGGTTAAAGCGAATTCCGGCTAACACCGGATCTAAATTCGAAATTATCCTCCAATTTGAATTATGTTCAATATTTGATACATTTAGTCACACATATGTAATTATAATGTAGGTCAAGAAGGAAAGGAGAAATTTCGGTGAAGAGAGAAGTGTTGGTCGTTAAAGGTACATTAAAGGACAACAAAAACTAATTACCTACACTGTATATATAGGATTTTAAATATTTTTAGTAAAGGCAGGTAAGAGTGCCTGCGCCTCACCTTGTACAAAAATTTTTGAAGTCTTCCTGTAGGCTTATTGACCTTTTAGAAAAATCTTTGAAACAATACTTTTCTGCTCGTATGCAAGAACGATGATTAAGTATTAGCAGTGACTTAAGAATTACTCACTTACCCTTACAAAGTTATATCTATATATGTTATGTACAGATATAATTGATAATAGAAATAATGTAAGAATTACTTGAGTTGGTACCTACCGTTTTTGCATTTGGGCCTTAAAGGGAGAAAATTCTTTCATAAACCTTACTTTCGTTTACAGAGTTCGTACTCCAGTGCTCTATAAAGTTGATATTCGACTAATTCATATTATGTTTGGGGTGAATTTTTAATTAAAAAAACATTTATATTGGATTTCGGCGATGCAGCCATTTTTACAATAAAAAAAGTCATTTTCAAATTTATCAGTTTTTCTTGGTTTACTCAGGTCGGATTGTACTAAATTTAAACTGTGGGATAAATTAAGTTAAACTGATCAGATGCATGGTAAAATGAAGTTAAACCCTACTCATCGGCAGTTTTTATTTGGTACAACCAACACATAACGTCGAGACAATGCATCCACCGTACCTATCAGTGGTGACAACTTTCGTGTTGCATATGTTGCATGCGCAACACATGGAAAATTTTTGCAACACGCACAAAATTTTCTGAAATTGACCAAACCTAAAAATCAAAATAAGATATAATTTCTAACTTCTAATATTCCACTTTCTGAGTGTGGAAAGTCTGCAACATACGGGAAAAATCTAAGTTGCCACCACTGGTGCCTATGCGCTTTACACGCTGCACACTTATGAAAAATCAAAAACTTTGAGAGTGAGGGCAGCATACTCTCATCAGGTTCTTCAAAAAATTTTTTTGCTTTGTAATTATTAAATACATTTTTTTGGCTATTACTTGTTTTCATTCATTCTTTGGAAATAATTTTTTTTTCCTTTATTTGTTTGGTTAATGTAGGTTACCTATAGGTATTTTGCAAGATTTTCTATGATCGAGCTTGTCATTGGCCAGGCAGGTAGGTACCGTACTACTTTTTTTCTTGGTTGATTCCAGGGAGTTTCTCATTAAAAGCACTGGGTCTGTAAAAAAATCCATTTTTTTAAATTTATTTTTCCTGGGGGGGGGAAAGAAAAAAGGGAAAAAGCGTTATGCGGAGTTATTCAGTTCACTTGCACCATAGTGTAAGCGAATTCGACTAAGTAAGAAGAAATCCCACATTTACGCATATTAACCCACAACATTGGAAAGCGGAGGCTCCACAAGGAGGGCTAAATTCGCTTCATATTATCACAGTCTGAAAACAGGACGATGTATTTTTCCTTTGTATTTTTCCATAAGAGAAGGAAAAAGCTTAAATTAATTTTCTGAAAATGGGAAAGACTTTAGTATGGATGATTACTAATCGTTAGAGGACAATATTTAAATTCTACTCAATTGTTTTAATAAAAACTCATTTTTAAAAGACATTTTTACAAGATCAATACACTTATACCTGTTTTCATCCATTATCCTGTTTTCGGCCGATTACTATTTTTTCCATCAGATTGCATATCTTTTGCCTCCACTTTCCAACAGCAAAAACAGTTTCTCGTAAGAAACGGACGAATGAAAAAAAAAATTGAATTGAAAGAAAAACGAATATTAGCGCAAGGGACACGGATTCAGGCAATACTGCAAGTTAAAGTGTATAAGTATTGGGCTTCTCCTCAGTCATATATACTCGCACTAAATGGGGATTTTGTATGGTGTGAGTGAAACTGAATAATTCTGTATCAAGGGCATATTTAAGGGAGTGGAGGTCCTGGGTGTCTGGACTCTCCTTTTTAAAGAAAAAAAGAAACAACCTCTAAAATTTGTCTATTTTTGCTGGTTTTTGATCTTTTTTGGGGGTGGGAGAGTCGGAAGAGACCATTGACAATGTGTCGACCTTCCATCTTGCAACGGAGCTATCTACGCACTTGCCCTGTATATATAGGCATATCTGTTTATTGTGATCAATATTAAACATTATCTTAAACAAAGATAATGTACTACAACATGACCACAAATCCATGGTAAATTCATTGAATTAAATTTTTTTAAATTATAAGCTGCATAATAATGAGGGACTGAATCCTAAATACTGACAAAAAAATTAATTTTTCATTGTCTTAGCGGTAAGCTTTCAACAAATAAGTACGTAAGTAGATAAGTATTTATTACTAGCACAAAATATTACAGCAGGTGATTGAAATTAAATTTTCAAGAGTAAAATATTTGTAAGAAAAATTTTACAGGCTATTATATTATCATTATTATTTTTTTTTAATAAGCAATGATTGACTCTCACTTCAGCTTTGTTGAAGAATTATGTTGCATTATTCAGACTTGAAATAAGTACCTACTCATTTCTCTGCAGCCATGAAATCAATTTAAGTAAAATTTTTTTTATTTATTTAAAAAATTTTATTAAAGTAGGTAGTGGTCTTGTCTGACCTAGTGATTAGGTACTCGACTTTCCAACTGAACGGTTGTGAGTTGAAGATTAGCCGCCGCCAGTTTGTCAGAAAAACTGAAATTTGTACTCACTGTCCTTCCAACTAAAAGTAAAATACCAGCTCGAAAAGTAATGGAGAAAAGTTCCTCTGTCATTTGGTGGTATAAATAGTGATTTACTTTTTTATTCAAAAGAAATTCATACCTGAGTGAAAACTTGTCGAATCTCGTAATGTGAATCGAGAAACGTAGAAAGGAAATTGGGGCTCAGGTCCCAGGAGAGAAAAAATTTATGGGCCCCTTAAAAATTGAAAATTGCATCTATGTGAATAGCGTAGAATTAAAGACTTATTTTTGGAAGAGGTTTTATAATACTGGGAAAGCCATGAAAAATCTATTTATTTTTCTCATTTTTTTTTGGAATATCGGGTCCCTAAAATTCTTGGGCCTGGGAATCCCATCTTCACCGTATCGTGAGGCCTGTGTGAATCGGCACATTTTGAATAGCCGAATTTGTTCAAAACAAAGTGCAGCTGGGTGCTGCGTATGCAACTGCTCTAACTCTTATGTATCTAATAACACCTACCTACCTAAGGTATCTATGTATTTCACCACCACCGCTATCACGACAACAGTAGTTTTGACGTTCCCTCTGCCAACACTCAGTACATTTCATGCAACATAATTTGTAGAGACTTTTTTTTTTTAATATTGTTACAATTAAGTCTCCTGACGGGCAGTTTTGATGCGAAATATAAAACAAAGTCACGAAAATTTGTCGTTTGCTATTCCAAAAGCGTCACCGTTTTACCACAATTAAAAAATAATTTTAATCCATTAATAAAAGCTAGAATTTCTTCAACTTTTACTTGTTTTAGACGACGAGATTTCTACGAGTTACATGCCATCTCATATAATTTAGCAATTTTTCATTGTCTAAAAAAACTCGTAGGGGATACGAAATAAGAATTCTTCATGAATTCAATACCTAAATAAAACCAATAATTACGTGTAGCCTTCACTCGATTAAAAAGCAACGGAAGTTATAATCATCAAAATCCTATTTGAATTCTATAGGCTACATTTTCATTTTTCTCTCATACTTGGATTTCCATAATTGAACTGACAGCGTACCCAACCGTACGAAACATTACTGAAAATATTTGGCTTTCCTCACTCACATCGAAGTTTCTTGGCAACATACTACGTGGAGCTGGATTATGTCAATTTAAATGCTATATATATTTTCTAACTGTTTTTTCATTATATGTGGGTTGAGGTAAGCACAATGAATTAGTATAGGTTATATTATATCCTGTTCCTCTTTGCCATTATTGTTATTTCTGTTGATTATTTGTCACGTATAAGATTAAGGTTATTCTAAGAGAAGTGGATAGGTTTTTGTGAAAAATTGTCATTTTGCACAGCCTACATTTATCCAACACTTTATTCTCTTTTGAAAACCGAAACGGAAATCTTATTGTTTGATCAGTTATGCTTGGTGAATGAACAATAAAAATCGCATCTAAAAATCTCGTTGAAGAAATCCAGAAAAATGAATGATATTTCAAGAAAACACTTACAACTAAGACAAGGTAGCACGTACCGATATAAAGAAATTAAGTAAATATTTTCGGAACCTACGTACGTATTTATAGCATCTCTATCAGTTCTATTTTCATTAAAATCGCCCGTTTTGCATTAATTTCGATCAAAGGTTCCGGTATTTTTCTACACCTTTTTCACTTATAAAAGGAAGATTTTTCAGAAAAAAGATCCCCTTTCAATGAGTAAATAGGGAGTAGGTAAATTTTCACTGAATCAATTGGCAACAGGAATCATATGATGATACGAATGATCTTTGTAGGAATAAAATATATTATAATAGGTATACTTAAATGGTATCTTTTTTCTCGTATTCTTGCAAAGCAAATTCCAAATTGATATACTTAGTAATGTGTGGAAAATGGGCACAGTTTTAATCCCACGGATTTCAGAAATTATATTATCGCAATTTAATTGGTAATACCTAAATGAGAAAAAATCTTCACGCTAAAAAATAAATTTTTCAGCGAGTTAGATAATTACAAAATTTTATTTACCAATACATTATGTAAAAAAAATCGAAACTGTAAGTGCATTTTCCTAAAATAACTAAATATTTCTGAAATGCCATTTCCCACCGCATTATTTCAATTATTAGCAAACTGGAATATGGGAGGTAATTTTGTTTTTCCAAAAAATTTTTGCCGAACCAATTTATATACAGAAAGACATGAAAAGGGAGAGAGAGAGATTGGTGGGGAGAAAGAGAATGGTTGGGTTTAGAAAACGAGTGTTACTTTTTGTAAAATTTTGTTTCAGCATGTAAAAATACCCGCTCTCCCATTATAAAATTAAATTTATCTAATTTTTTTGCCTAGTTACAGTGATTGTATCAAAAACTTCAGTCTCATCTTGCTAAAAGCCAGTAATAAAAGAAACTGAAACAAATTTCAACAATATCATAGCAGATATTTTTTCAAGCTAATATGAATTCTAGAGGTAAAAAAAAAAGAATTTAAATCGGCAAATTTTGCAAAACCATGAAGCAGAAAAAAACTGGAAAAAAACTGGATTTATAATCTACAGGAAAGATAATTCCTAGTCTTAAAACCATGATTCCATGGCGTAGGTTCCCTTTAAAAAAAATTTCGGAAGGATAGCAATTTTTTTGAGGAAGTTTTAGTTTCAGCAGTTTCATTCTATAGTCACTAATTGATTTTAAAATTTAATTTGTTCCGACAAAGTTTGTTGTGTCGATATAATTATTTTTGTGATCATCGGCCGTAAAAACGTAACAATGAAAATGTCCGGTACTCGTATTATTCACCCGAAAGTTTACTCCTTCATTACATGCTGCAGAATGTGGAGTTTACTAGCAAGTCACAAATAAAGGGTCTAGTCAAATGTGAAACTGTGCCATTCCCATAATTCACCATTTTCATTCAAACGAGAAAACTGAAATATTTCGGACAGAAAGAGTTCAATAAAAATTAGTTTTTAATTTTACAGTTCACGAAATTAAAGAAAAAAATAGGTGAACTAATTTCACGGCGAACGATGGTGATATCACGACACGAATGTTAGACTTATATTGGGTAGGTATCTTAAAAAATTAGTTTTTCAACGGTTTGATAGAAATATTAATATACGCACGAATATAATTATATATATATAATGCCAACTATCCAATTTTCTAAATACTGTACAATGTCAATCTAAAAAAAAAAAAATTATTAACCTACCTTTTTATGACATTTTGTTCCGTCGAGTCAAGGTTAAATTTTGTAATCATCTAAACAAAAACGTTTTGGCACTCTAATAAAGATAAAACCACGTTTTTGTTCTCTTTTGTGAAAGAAAAATATTAGCAAGAGGACAAGAGTTAAATAGCCAAACGAAGTTTTTATGGTAACAAACATATTTTATTAATTTAAAAAAAAGATAGAACAATACTTAAAAACATATATAAATGCTTGTATAATTTCATGGAATACGTAGGATTAAACATTGATGAATCGCCAATAATCACGATAAAAAATTGGGTATATTTAACTAGAACGTTCTAAACTACTAAATTCAAAATTGAATAACAATAAAATAATTCCACACAGCCCAACTGGATACAAAATTCATACATTATTTAACGAGACTATGATGGCGGCGGCGCTTGACAAGATAAATGAACAAGATCTCCATTTGGATTCTTCAAGAAAGCACTGAAATACGACCACCGCTGATAGAAAATTTTACACAACAAAATAAATTTTTCATAAAAAAAAAAACAATTTTACTTACCATTGTTTAGAGAATCTCTTAGAACAAACGGCACAAACACTATAATCATGTAGTATTGTAATCTGAGATTCATAATGCTTTTTGATATCTCCAACCTGTAATATACATAAGGACGCGAATCGTTAATTTTTGTAGCAGGATTGAAAATGGGCATGACGATTTGATTCACTGTTCTTACTTGTGCATGCTTCGCAAACGTTAATCCTCTCGAAATTTGGCTACGACATTTTTTATGTAAGTGCTCGTTCAGACTTACCGCTAAGAAATGTTTGATTTTATAAATATGAATATCTTTTGGTAAAACTTTCAATGCTTTTTCAGGAGGTATTCTGGTAGCGTTGCCTTCCAACAATGATAACGCCATATCGATGTCTGGTTTCGAAGGTGTAGATGGAATCGCACCTAGTAAGGTGCTATCGGGAGGATTTATTAGCAGCTGTAATAAATGTACATAAACCTAAAAGCAAATACGTGAAGAGTAACACTATGCATTAAGCAATTTCAAGGTAATTTTATCTACGCACCATATCAGAGCCAAATCCTCCTCTCTTGTAAACATTTTCGCAATACTGAATCGCTTTTGCAGTATCGCCTAATACCGTAATATAAATTGCGAGCGCTTTCTCATGCTGTCCTAATTTCCCCAAAAGAATCGCTCTTTCTTCAAATAGACCTACAAAAAGTTCACATCAAAAATTTAATACTTTATATTTAATTGCTTTTCAAAAAAAAAAAAAAAAATTCAAGAAAAACTAATTACTGTCAAACGGGAAATGAGCACATAGTGTTTCCGGAATGTAATATTCCGATTTTTCCAAAAAATTGAGTAACTTATTTCGCATATTTTTGTCTGTCGATTGATCGACAGAAACATTTGTGGAATTTAACATAGCAAGCACTTTTTCACGATACTGATGAGCTAGGGCATTGTGAACACTGGGGTCGGTATCTTTCCATGTGTAAATAAGATGTTCCTAAAATTGAAAAAAAAGCTTTAATAATCATAATATTGTTGAATAAACAACAAGTAGAAAAAGTTTCAGAAAACAACAGTACCAAATAGGGAATAACTAATGACTTGTTAGTTTTTAGAAGAAAATCTAAAACTTTGAGTCGTGGTAACTGCATAACTTCTGGGGCATCATCGGTAAAAATCTGTAGTCCTTCATCAGGATAGTTATTCAGAATCCAGCCAGAAAATCGCAGGATTAAATCGATGTTATCTTTTCCTTAAAAAATTTAACATTATTAACAACAAAATTAGGAACTTTAGTTTTCACTTAACAAGAAATTGTAAATTCCGCATGAATTACCGAGACGTTGCAAGTATTGAATCATTTTTTCGACTTCTCGCGACGGAGAATCAGACTGTTCCGCTAATTTCTGCAGAAGTTCCAAAGCTCTATGATGAAGTCCTTTAGTTTCGTACAATAAAATAAGTTCGGCGTATTTTTTGTGTTTTTTCAATATTTTCTCACTATCTAATACATGACAATTATTTAAGCGAATAAGAGGAGCCACTAAAGCATCATTAGTCTGTAATTCGTAAGAAAACACTATAAAATATTCAAGTCGCATTCAGTAGAAAATATTTTCAGATAACTTACGTGCAAATAACATTTCAGAAGTGTCGTGTCAATGATCTGGAAAGTCTGTTCGAGTTCTACTACGCTTCTCTTTCTATTATTCTTCTCATTCAACAATTTCAATCGAACCTGCAAATATAAAAATAAGAAAACTTTGGTCAAAAAATCTTGGAAAAACCTTGCATGCTTTCTTTGTAAACAAAACAAACAGAATTCGGAAAAAATACTCCTTTCTGAGTTAATTTCGATTTTGAAATCCAACAGAAAGAATATGAGTGTTAAATTGAAAATTGGATACATAACTTACCGCAGTTAAATATTCAATTAACGCTGGAAGACTTTTTTCAAGATCACGATTTGCTAATTTTCCGGCTGGCCCATCAGATACCGGTGAATCATCCTGTGAATATTGCGGTAATAAAGAGGGAAACAGCCGTATCACATCATAAGGATCTAAAATAATTTAATTGTTAATAATTTATTCCGGAGCCAATAAATTGAGAAACGTATATTTGAAAGTTTTTAAATACCTGTATCTAATTCCAGAAATTGTTTCATTGACTCACTAAATAGTTTATTATTGAATAAGTCATAAGCGTAAAGAGTCTGAATCTGATATCGATTTTTAGTTTTTTCTTCTTCGCTATCATCTGACACATTCTATTGAAACCAAAATTAAATGTATTAACAACCATAAAACTTAAGGTAACTAACGTTAAGAACAATACAATTCCACTAACGCATAACTTTAGAGCTAGTTGAAATTGTTTCTCATCGATTAATACTTTTATCTGCTTGGCGACAGGAATGGCTTGAACTATAGATAAGTGAATACCACAAGCAACATAGAGCACTCCTGACTTAGCACGACAAATATGTTGGGGTTTTTCAATTTTCATCGTTTGTACTAAAAGCGTAGGTTGAACAGTTCTTATTTCAATAGTTTCGCTTAGTAAAGCAATAAGGTACGGTTCGTCGTAAACTGAAAGAGATAAAATCAATCTCTTTTTGAACGAATAACAATGGATATGCAACTGAATGTATCCTTACTTAATGCTAGAGGTATTTCTGACCATTTTACAGCATTTTTAGACTGCACATTACCGTCTACGTCGATAAATACGGACTGGAAATCTTTAATAAGAGCAAAATTTGAATCATCAAACTTTATAACAATAGGTTCCGTATTTTTTCCAGGAGAAAATAATTCTTTTTGCTCTTTTTCGTTGCCCAACTTCATAACACAAACAATTGAAACATCAAAGATATTATGTATGAATAATAAATATGCATATTCATACTTTTACTAAAATGTACATGTCTTTAAGTCCCACACAAATTGACTGTTTGCACCAAGCAATAGATTTCGGGACGTCTGAAACACTAATATCTTCGCAGTATTGAAGAAAATCGTTGTTCTTCCAGTAGTATAATTGAAGTTTACGTTTTACAGCGACACAAATACGAATAAAATAAGATAACTTGTGCGTAAGCGACTCATCGGTAAGATTCTGTAAAAAAAATAATATTTAGATATACATTCAAATGATGAAAGACTTATTTAAAGAAAATTCGAAAGCAAGTTTACTTCTATATCCAGAGTGAATATAGTCGCACCTTTTGTTCTGGTCAACGTAGTAATTAGCGGAAAATTTGCAGACGATAAGTCATGAACGAATACAGTATATTCTGAAATAGAAAAAAGGTCGGTAAAAAGTAACCGAAGGTAAACTTTGAGATTTTCCAAGAGTAAATGTTGTCTAACCCGATAGGATGATCAATATATTTAGTGGAGGTATGACTTCAATTTGTTGAATTGTTTTTTTACAAAAGTTTTTATAATAACGAAGGAGTTGAACATCTAATTTTGGTTCCTTTTCTTTACATGATTTGACACTATACCTTATAAGGTGAGCAGGTTTCGCACCGACTATCAGTGAATCATCTGAAAAAGATAAAACACAAATAGCAAAATAGCACAATATTCGCAAAAATGAGTAACTAAACTAACGAAAAAGAAATATGTTACCAAAAGCTGTTAAGGAATCAACGGCATTTGCCAGTTTTAAAATTGGATAACATTCGAATGGATCATGCATCTTGCTAAATATGTTAATAAAAATAGAGTAAATCAACAATTAACACAATAAACTGGAGTGATGAGGGTGATACAGAATATTATCGATCAAAATAATTTAAATTAGTAATAACTGATAACTGCGCTCCTTGATGTCAATAAATGCCTTCAGATAAAAAATTCAAAACTAAAACTTTATGTTGGAATAATTAATTAAACGGAGTATTATCAAGAAATAATTATATTTAGAATGTTCCTATGAATGTTCGCCATACAAAGTACAGTACAGAGTTATAGACAGAGTGAACTCTATGTAACGTGGGCTCATACAATAAACATAGGCCCATATTCACAAACGTCACTTTTCTAAGGCTCTGGATCATATGGGCATGCTAACGTCGCCATCTTGATCCTAAGCGAGTTATCAGTTGTGATAAGTTTCTGTACGAATTATGGCAATTGAAGTAGAAGTGAGGTACAAATTTGACAAAGTTTTTCTAATAATTAAGAATTTTCATCTATTTCTGTTTCTTTAGTATTAATTAAACGTTTGCTCGAGATTAGAAAGAATCATGAGCCAACCAAATGCAAGTTCTGTGGAGATTTTATTAGAAAAATCATCGGTATATAACAAAAAGGTAAGTACACATCTGAAATTAAGATTCATTGTAATATAACGATGTTTTGGTAAACTTATTATAATTAATTATTCCATAAACAATCAATTCTTTTATAGGATGAGCGTAATTCTTGTGGTAGCAATTGGTACAATTCATGGCAGCGCATCCACCCATTATAAAATAATCGAAAAAATTCACAAATTCACAAATTCACAATGTAATTTTCTAAA
>WOFM01000457.1:0-120590 GCA_011428145.1 Ericerus pela
ACAATTTGTACGTTTTTAATCGGCAACGTCGTATTTTTTAATGATCTTTTGCTTTCTTTTAGCTGGCAACCCTAAATTAGGGCGCAAAATTTACCTGACCTATAGGGCCGAATTTATAAATTCACCTCTGACCAACATAGGGAAAATCTGTCAAAAAAATTTCAGTCCTATCCATCTTGTAGTTTTCTCAAAACCAACAAAATTTTGGGGGATATATACATAATTACATATATGCATTAAAAATATTAGCTTGAAATAGGAAAATGGTATCAATCCTTTTCTTTTCTCATGAAACGGATAATTTTCATCAACCCCACTCCTAACATCCTTTTGTGACTTCAATTTTAATACCCTATTTGCAAGCAAACTTGGTAAAAATTCTCCCTAAATTAACAGACATAAATTCAAAAAATGAATAACAGCGACGGCAGTAATTCTAACAATACTAAGAGGAAACATTACTGCAGAATTAATAGGCTAATGTCTTCGTGGAATATAAGACGATGTTTAATTGAATCAAAAGAAATTTAAATGTGTACGGCATTTTCAAATTATTTCAGAATTATTTTTGAATAACACGGGGAGTGATACCTCGCAAATGACGCCTATATGTGCAACTGTATTAGAAAAAAGTGAGGAGAAAAATTTGTTTATAGAAATGCAACAATTGATCAGTCACGTGTGCCGTCATAACCTGACTGAAATGTATCAATAGTAGCAGGTAGATAATTTTGGGTCCAAATAAATTTATATCGTTATCATAAACTTATATAAATTCCCATGATTATGAAAAATGTAAATAAATTGCAAATTTTTGAAGAACAATGAGGTAGAAAGTTGATCGTACTACTCAGAGTATCATAAGCTATCGGTATACCAAAAAATATATTTTCTCCGTGATTCTCAGCCTTTAAAAATATTCTTTCACTTTACTTACTGTACAAATTAGATTGGTCAAATTGTTTGTTTCGACCCAGTTTCAATTGATAACAATGTGATGACGTCAACCGGTGACTGATCTATTATCCAAAATACGAGATCGATTATACTTAATAAATAAATTCCTAGCAAAAACCAAACAAAGCTTCACTTCCACTTGGTCGGATTAAAAATAATAATAATTTCTTGATCACTGTTTATTTATTTAACGCTCTTTTTTTTCATTTTGGCTTTTTCCTCACAATTACAACAAATAAACTAAATTCTAAAAGAAACAATTAAAATTGTTGAATTTTTGTGGAATATTTAACATTTAACATTTAACATTCAACTTGTTAGATTAGCTCTTCAATTAGGACTTTTAAACTCCTAAAATTCACTACATACATGTACTTATGATAATGAAAAGTGTACAAAAAATGATATACTAACCCATGACCATGACCTTTCATAACAGGACCAACTTTAATCGGTCGACAACCCAATCCTAGAGAGCCACTCATATTTTTCAAGCAAGTTTTTTGTTCCTCTTCATTTGTAAATCTCAAAAAACCATAACCTTTGCTAACGCCACGATTATCAACAATGACTGCAAAAAAAAAAAAAACAAAAACGAATATTTTAATAAATTTAACCGAATGAAAAAATTAACAGCTCTGTATACTATTTTTTTTACCTTTAGCATTACTCAACGTTTTAAATCGTTCTGCAAAAAATTTAAAAAAATGATAATCATCGACATCGAGAGTTAGATCACCAACCCAAACATCATACTCCACAGCACGGTTGCCAATACATTGGCTAAGTTTGAATTTGACAGTATTCTACGGAACAGAGGAATAATACGGTAAATAAATTTCAACAATTTCAATTAAAAATAATAAAAAAATTATTCATCAAAACTTTACTTACAAAACTGCTGCCAGGAATAGGTTTCCCATTCAACTTGAATACTGCTTGTTTGGCTGCATCTTCGTTGGCAAATTGTATAATACAAACTTCTTTGTCATCTGTCTTTCTCTTTTTCGTGAACGTAGCATTTATAGGATGATGGCCCAGTTTTTGAAAGGCATTAATTATGAATGACGGGGACATAAATGACTGAAGCTGTAAAAATAGATATAAGTTCTCAAATGAAATTCTGATCGTCAATGAATATAAAATTCAAAGAATTGCTTCCTCGATTTTCAACAAACACAGAAAGATGCACGTGATACTTGGGAACTTACCTCAGTCATACAAACTTGCGACGGATGTGACATGGTTAATTTAGCAAAAAATGAAGTAACTGGGTACGAATATCTGACAAAATGATTACAGACAGAGCACAACGTGAAAACAATTCAATCATGAATTAGAACTACTAGAATGTCCGCAAAAATCTAAAAATTCATAACTTGCAAACATCTCACAATTTTATTCATGTTTAACTTTAAGCGGTTTATCATTAATCAAACAAGAGATGAGAGTTGATTACGGGCAGAGCGCCGAAAATCACCCGCAAACGGAAAAATATGATACTGGAACTATTAACTGGAATAATATATATAAAAAAAAAGCCCAAAACGGCTTCGAGGCTTCGAGGATATATATGATGTAGACGACACATGGGAAGTTTCGGGGTCCTACCCATAGAAAGCGCTTTTGCAAACAAGTGTACTTCCAACTAAATATCTGATTGGAGGAAAATTTCACAACGTGCATTTGTTTATAAACATTGGCGTACAAAGTATCTCACTTTTACACCGATTTTCGATTCTGATTGGTTGGAGTGTTCAGTCTGGGGTACTTCATACGCCAGCATGCGGCATTTATAGTTCGGACACTCAACTTCATGTTAAAACTGTTCGGTGTCGTATCCATCATATATATATCGAGGATATACATATGATGGAAACTATAGCTGCTTGTTTAAACAATATTTTCTAACTCAACTTGTAGTGTACACTGGCATATGAGATACCTAACATCCATCGACATCAACCAATTAGAATAATCAGATTTTCCGGAATGTGGTAATTTGTACACCAGTGTTCATAAACAAATACATACCGCAATTTTTTCCTCTAATCAGATTTTTAGAAAGCAAAACCCGCAGCGCTGTCAGCACTATCCATTATCCATCACAACTCTTAGGATCAGGAAAGATTCAAATCATGCATTCTTGGATTCTGAAGTAAGGTTTTTGGATCCAAAGAAAGTGAATAAGTCAATTTGATATACTACAATGCATTAAAAGGACCAAAACAGTACAAGTATAAAATTAACCAAAAAAGAGATGGCAATCTCCCTCCATTACATGAAAAGTGTTGGAGTGGGAAAAGTGAGAAAGTGTTAACGATGTACAAGATATGAAATGTTGTAAGAGTTGCACAACCTGAATGAGTGGTACCAGTGTTCAAGGGTAGTCTCACTAGCAGTGAGTGAGTGTTGTGAAAGTGTCCCAAACAACACCCCCCCCTGCAATCTTACAAAACAATGCGAACAAAAATTACGAGTACAAATACAAAAAATTTCAAATCATAAACAAAAAAATTTCTACAATGGTTTATCAATTGTACTATTAAATGAAAACAATAGTTTTAATGAATGAGCTAAATTACTATTTTTATGATTTTTCCCAAACAAAATTAATTACTAATTACTAGAAGCTACATATTACTTACTTATAATTATACATATATATATATAAGACTGTAGGATAAAACGAAAAAATAAACGACTAGTTAATTGCGACTAATAATATATTGAAGAAATTAACACTTAAGTCGATTCATATTTGAGAGAAGAGAGTAGTGTTCCGTATGAAACTGTTGAACGAAATAAATTATAATTTATAAAGTAGCGAGAGTAAACGGTCAACGAATGTAAGAACCATCCGTCGAGTTGTGGCGTGAATCGAGATAAAGCCGTAATACAACCTATAAAGATAATCATATGGCCCATCTAGAGAATGAATACGTTCATTCTTATATCCCCACACCGAGCTAGAGAAAACGGAGAATCCGTTTTTTCCATAAAATTACAAATTATAAAGTACATGACGAAAGGGATATCTTAGTAATTTTTTCTACATTTTTCGCGATACAACATTCGAGGATCATTTTTTTTGTTAGTCGTACACATTTTTCTCTCGTATTTCTATCGAATTTTATAACTAAGTTTCGCATTTTTAATAAACTATTTCTACGTGCAATTGAATGCATCTTCGTTATTCTTTTGTTTACACTTTTACTTTTTTTTGCGACAAAATTCAAAAATTTTCTATTAACGCGGTACATATTTTTCTTAACTTGCTTCGAACATACATTGATTTTGGGTATGATCCCTGTAAAATAAATTCACAAAATTTGACATAGAAACAAAACATAAAATTTTCAAAATTAACTTATTTATATTCACATTAAAGTTTCGTTGAGTTTAGTAAAAAGTGATTTGATTTAACAATCCTCACTGAATGGCACTCGTTAGACGTGTTCGTATGACAACAAACTTGTGTAAGTTTGCAGGAACAGAGGACGCTGAGTTTATTCACCATTGTAAACGCGAGTATTTTGTTGAATCGTACACAAAATATTTACATAAATTCACATACTTAATACTAAAAATAAATTTCTATCGTTATGTCATTCAAGGCTCCAGGTACCCAAGAGATCTTTCGTAGGGAATCATTTTTGTGCGATGATACAGGCGTGTATTTCCCGTTTTGTTATTGTTAATTTTTACCAAGTATACCGATTTTGACCTTATTTCGACAATTTCAAAAGGACCTATACGTATTTCATCCAACTTCTCACGATTTAATTTGTTACCATTCTCTATGAAGACAAGATCTCCGATCTTGAAGTCGTAAATTTCCCTGTTGGGTTTTAAGCGTTCTTTATTTTTTTCATGACATTTTAATGAATTTACAAATGCTAATTTCCTGTCCTTCGTAAAGTCTCCCTGTTCCCTCAGTTCAATGGGTACATTTTCGGGGAGTTTTCCATACATTAGGTAACTTGGTGCAAATCCAGTTACGGAGTGTATAGTATCGTTATACTCTTTTGTGCATTGTGATGCTATATTCGTCCACGCTTTCTTTCTTTCATCCTCATTCATCCTACATCTGATCCTATTGACCAGAGTCTGATTTAGACGTTCGTTTAGTCCATTTGAGGAGGGAGAGTCAACTGCGGTGATTACATGTTCAATGTTATTTTCTTTCAGAAAGTCGTTAAATTCCTTTGAACACAATCCTCCATATTGGTCAGTTAAAAGTAATTTTATTTGTTTTTCATCGTTTACTTTTTTACATAATTTTATAAAATCTGTTGTGGATTGACCGGATGATGTGAGAATGTGGGCGTAACGGGTGAAGTGGTCGACTAAGAGATGTAAATATTTTTTTGTACCTCGTTTTCCACCTAATCCGCCTATAGTGTCTAATGACATGATCTCATGAGGTTCTTTAGCTGGGCCCAAATGCCCTAATGATCCATTCTCTGTTCTAATACGTGTTTTATTGCATATACAGACTTGACATGAGGTGCATATTTGATCTATTGCTTTATTAATACCCTTAAAATTGTAATATGGTGTTATTATGTTCTTAACATGTTTAGAACCAATGTGACCGTATTTTTCATGGATTTTTCTGATTATGTTTTTGCCAAAATTTTCCGATACTATTATTTTTAATTTGTCTTTTATTTTTACATATTTAATGTTATTTTTATTTACGATTTTTTGTGTTGTTTGTGTATCTAGTTCAGATTGATCTTTTGCGATGTCCGCTAATGTAACGACATTAACAGTACGAATTGTATCTTTTAATTGGTTCTGGTCAGGGTCAAGAACAGGATTCCTAGACAAGCAGTCTGCTTCAATGTTGGAGGGTCCGGGTTTATAAACTACTTCGAAATCGAACTGTAATAAGTTATGTATTAGATCCCCTAACTCCTCATCAGTCCTCGCTTTTATTTTTAGATTTTCGAGAGGTTTGTGATCCGAAAAGACTGTAAATCTTTTCCCCATTAGCCAATACTGCCAATACTTGATAGCTTCCCTGATTGCGATACATTCGATATATATGGCTTTCTTTTTTTTTTGGTATTCATTTAGTTTTCGTGAGAAATATGCAACGGGTTTTTCAGAGTTATCTTCTTGTGGCTGCTTTAAAACTGCCCCAATTCCCTCAATACTCGCGTCTGTATATATGTTAATCGGTTTGTTTCTATCAAATATGGCTAGAACAGGCGTCGAAGCCAAATAATCCTTAATTTTAACAAAAGCATTCCTGCAATTTTCAGACCATACAAAGTCAACATTTTTCCTTAATAAATTGTGAAACGGTTCGAGTAACCTAGTAGCATTTGGGATATATTTTAGGTGAAAGTTTATTTTACCCAAAAACTGACGTATATTTTTCTTATTTTTCGGTTGTGGAAAATCTTTTATTGCAACTACGTTATTCGTTAGCGGTCTGACTGTGCCATTCCCAATTACATGACCTAGGTAAGTAACTCTGTCTTTTGCGAACTCACATTTCGTAAATTTTAGTCTGAAGCCTTCCTCTTGTATAGCAATGATTAGTTTCTCAATATGCGCTACGTGCTCCTCGAATGATTTCAAAAATATGAGAATATCATCTATGTAGTTCGCACAAAAACTATCTAGCTCTCTCCTTTTTATTATGCCGGACAATATTCGCTGGAAAATGGCGGGAGCATTTTTGTATCCAAACGGCATGCTAACCCATTCCCAATGTCCGTGTTGCGTAATGAACGCAGTTTTATGGCGGTCTTTTTGTCGAATTGGAATTGTCCAGAAAGCTGAATTGATATCAAGGGAGGAGAACCAGGTACACCCTTGGGCGCGTGTTATGAGGTCTTCAATTAGAGGAAAAGGTTGGCTTTCTGGTATGACCAGTTTATTTAAGTCCCTAAAATCAATGCACATTCGATTTTTTACTTTCACTTCACCTTCTTTTTTATATGCCAGAGTTACAGGGGATGCGAAAGGTGATATTGATTGTTCTATCATTCCGTGTTTTAATAACTCGGTCACCTGACTTTCAATTTCTTGTTGATCTTGGAATGAGCAACGATATGGTTTTTTTGCGACGTAACTATTTTCAGAAAGTTTTATGTGTGCTTCGTATTTGGTCACCTTACCGATATCGTATCTATTCTTTGCAAAACTTGAACCATACTTATCAATAAGATCGAATATTATTTTTTTTTTTTGGTTATCGAGGTGATTTGTTCGTACCTCAAACTCTTCAATCGGTATAAACTCATTCCAATTAATGCTGATTTCATTCTCACTTTCATTTTTATTTTCGCTTTCGCATGGTATGTATTTATTATTATATCTCTGGTATAACTTGAGATTTTCGTCTAAACTCAAACTGTAGTCTTTTATTGTGTCTAAGCCAAGTACGATATCATATTTAAAATCCTTTTTGTTTATAATGAAAAGTCGAACGTTCTTTTCGATGTTCATTATTTTCATTTTTATTACTGTTAAGCCAATTAGACTATCGCCCCCACTCATCGTTTTATAAGCATATTTTTCATATTTTATTATTTTTTTCTCTAAGGTTAAAAAAAAATCATATCTTATCATTGAAATGTTAGCCCCTGGATCGTAGAGTGCCGAACATATTTTATTTTCTATTTTAGCTTTTATTTCGATGAGAGGGAGAATACTTAGTTTTTTTGGTTGACCTCATTAAAAAGTCCTTCAAGTTCGGTATTGTTTGCTACCTTAATGGGTTTTTCATGATTTTTATTCGTATTTCTATCTTTAAAATTTTGTCCTGCTGGATTATTCCAGCACTCGTTGATGTGGTGATAACGATCTTTGAAACCTTTCTTTTCGCAAAGAGTACAGGGCTTATAATCAGGGTTTTTATGTTTTTTGTTTCTTTCGTTCCTCTTACCCTTCTCTCCTTCTTCATTTTGTCCTACATTTTTCTTATCCTTTTTATTATATCCGGAGATGCTCTCCCACTTAGTAATTTCAGAAAGTAATTTTCCTTGTAAATCTACAAAATTCCTATCAATTTTCTCTCTCACTTCCCTAGGTAACCCCACGGCAATTATCGCTATTCTATTTTTTTCGCTCATATCGGGTAGTGCTTCGACGAGAAGGCAATTTTTTTTTATTACATAATCTGAAAATGAGGTACCTGAGAGCCATCTAAAACTAAGCGCGAACCAAATACTGTCCCAACCTTTGTCTCCGAATGCTTCGATGAAATTGGCTGACCAAGTGCTCCACGTATCCTCGAAGTTAGTTGTCCATTGGGCGGTGAACCATTCCAGTGGTGTTTTGTCCAGGAAAAGCCTCATCGCCTCGGCTCTGCGTGTCTCTATGACATTGAGTCGATCACACTCCCGATTGAATGTTTTTAGCCACACCTCCGCATTTTGATTTTTGTTGGTATATTTTGAAATAACCATATCCTTCGTGATGGATTGAAGGGATTTTTTTTGGTCTGTTGAAACGTCAGGATGGACATCTTGGGTGATGGATGGTTCCTCTGACTGCAGGAAATATTCCTTAAACTGGGTGTTACCTTCTTCATCGACGTAAATTTTTTTCAATTCCGAACTGAGGTTGATCGTCAGGTTCCGAAATTGTCCGCGTCTATTCATAGCTTGAATATTTCGTGCGACGGTAGGTACCTTGGCCAGTACATCGTGTTGCGTCATTGGTTGCGCTTCGGGTGGAAAATAATAAGTTTCTGAGTCAGAGCTTAAACGTATGCTCTTAACAACGTGGATGCTGCTTCTTATGTTCCCAGGAGCTGACACGTATGCAAAATGAAAGGTGGCTGAGATCGCGGTAGTTGACATTTTCAAAGTTAGAATTTCACAAATTTTTTTTTTTTTTTTTTTTTTTTTTTTTTTTTTTTGAAAATCAAAATAAAAGATTAAATGAGATTATCGCGTGTGTTAATTTATAAGACTGTAGGATAAAACGAAAAAATAAACGACTAGTTAATTGCGACTAATAATATATTGAAGAAATTAACACTTAAGTCGATTCATATTTGAGAGAAGAGAGTAGTGTTCCGTATGAAACTGTTGAACGAAATAAATTATAATTTATAAAGTAGCGAGAGTAAACGGTCAACGAATGTAAGAACCATCCGTCGAGTTGTGGCGTGAATCGAGATAAAGCCGTAATACAACCTATAAAGATAATCATATGGCCCATCTAGAGAATGAATACGTTCATTCTTATATATATATATATATATATATATATATATCTACAAAGAAATTGGTAAAATATAAAATTGTGGGGTTCACCCGCACCCACCAAGATAGGCTCGGCCTATACGCACACGACGACGAGGCGCGGGCAATAATAATATACACGAACCGCCGATCGAACTCACGCCAATCGGCAGGTAAAACGTGACACTCGCTCACAGGGTAGCGAGTGACCGATGGAGTACGGCGAGTAGCGCGGTCCTACATGAATACACGTATATGCGCACTCGCCAATACGCCGCCTAACTACCCGCATATATACGCACGTCGCTGTGTCCGCTAATTGCCAGCGTGTATGAGGACTTGGCTCTCCTTGGTACCTTATACGGACACGCAATAGGGTGTACATTTGTACGTCCCAATATCTTCTGGTGGGAAACTCCCATTCCCACAAAAATATATTATATTCATTATATTCTACGAAGTTTGAAAAAGATCTATCTTTGTCCCCGATACCTTACAAGCACCTACCCTTCCATTAGTAGCTCCACCTCCAATGAGTCATACTGCGCACTGCTGTACTGGGGGGAGTAGTGTGGCAACACATATCAGCGAAGTATACTCTCGTCATTATCACCGAGTGCCGTGGCTGAGTGTATACGGTTGCTGTATTTTGGTGATGGTGACGATCGAGGTAGGTATTCCTGTTGGTCGATGGTTTGTATCCACGAGCTGGCAGGAAACCTACAGTCCACATTGATCAATGAATTTGAATTGGCCAGAGAAGAATTATAGGATTAATTTTGATTTATACTTGTTGATTTTAGGTCTTGTTGAAATGTAATATTCCTATCAACGTGTTTCTTGCATCTCTGAATACGCCAAAAACCATATTTCATATATCTTATCTTCAGTTTGCTGAACTCGAAGATGAATAAAAAATAAGCGTAATAATTTTGTATCGACAAGTATGAATTTGGCAGAACTTTACAATGTGTTCTGAAATTTGTCAAATCATGTATAATTCCATTCTTCTATTTTGTAGATATATTTTGTGTAGCTGTAAAATAAAAGTTTACAATACATATATACAAACAAATATTTACAGGACATTATTGTGCTTCAAGATTCACATTTCCTCCCAAGCAGAAATAAATGAATTTTCTCCTTCAGTGAACTTGGAGGTAAGTGGAATGAAATTTGACTTGGACTTTAGAAAGAGAAATTGGAAACATGTAATATTTATTTGACGAAGCTAAGAAATTTTTGTTTCTCCAAACCCTTAGTTAGTATGTCCACCAATTGAAAATTTGTACTTACAGCTTTAAACTCTATTTCCTTGTCCTCTATAGATTATGTTATTGCATAACATTTTATCATTACTACTCTAGCCCTTTTTTGAGTACAACTGGACATTATTAAAAGGGCAGAAATATTATCTTAGAATATTCAGAGGGGAGTTTCCTTATCAAAGATTTCCTTTTGTAAGAGAAAAATAATCTGAGTATCATCCAAGGCATCAAAAACAGCCATTATTTCAGGGGTTGGTAGAACTTGTGGCCATTATTGTTTGTTTCTTTATATTCCAATATAACAAGTCCTTATTTACATATAATAAGAATCCTAAAATGGATTTACCCAAATTTAATCAACAAAAGAATGTATTCCCTGACTGTCAGATATGAATTTCAAACAAAAGTCCTTAATAGTATTAACATATTTAAATATTCTTCAAAAGTAATTTTTCAATTGATTATTCGACTTTGTTTGAAATCTAGAGAAGTAATTAACAGCGAAAGAAATATCAGGTCTTGTAATCCTTGCCAGATATAACAAAGCACCTATCATGGATCGATACTCAGTATCATCCCTTGAAACTTTGTCATCTGTTATTTTCAAAGTTGTTTCACTGGGGGTGTTTTAGTTCTATTTCTTTGTACTTCAAAACCTAAATAGAATTTTGGATTGTACTTTATTTTCAAAGTGAATCTCATGTGAAAAGATATATTCATCCTATAAATGCAGTCAGCTGATTTTGAGGATATTAAAATGTCATCTACATAAGTAATTATGTATGTAATTTTGTTTCTATTTTTTTAAAAGTATAAACATTTGTGGGTTTTTGATCTCTGAAAACCCATTTTTAACATGTACTAATTTATTAAATTATACCATGATTTGGATAAAGTTTTTAATCCATATATCAATTTTTTCATTTCCAACAGATTATTTGAGCTTATGTTTGATCCTTCAGGAGGTCTCAGGAATATTGGAACTAGTGTGGGAGAATTTGAATATGCAGTTTTGACGTCATATTGGACCATTTCAAGATCATACTAATTGACAATTGAGAGAAGCCATCTTACAACCCAAATGGGAATAACAGGTGTGAAAATTTGACTTACCTCATACTCTGTTCTATCCTTGAATCTCCTAGCTACGAGTCTACCCTTAGGTTGATGATATTCCAGATCATAGGTTTCATTATGAAAACCCATCTCATGTCCACAGTTTCTATGTTAGTATTATAATCTACATCTTCCCAAGTTTACATCTCACTCAAAGAAACAAATTCTTCAGCTATGGACTCCATCTATTCTTTTCTAAACGGGTTGGTTTTAATTTCTTTATAAAATTTTGGTATGCAATCCTCCATCCATTTATTATTAATTGGTTTTGTTATGTTAAAGGCATTTATATGTTTTTTACAAATTCAACGGGTTTCAGAACTTATTCTTGTTCACAATTTTTTAACACTGAAACATTTTGTTTTTCAACAAATTTGGCATCACAGGTTATATACAATTTATTCAAAAAAATATCCCAAACACAATATTTTGTCATAATGTACTTTATTAATATACATTTTTCTGCCCTCAGAGCTAACCTTGGGTCAATTTTTTGAATATTTTGACCTTTTGCTTTTGTTGCAATTTGCTGTCTAACCACAACTGGAATATGTCTATATACCAATAAGCCAAAAATTCTCAAATTTTCCAAATTTAGTTTCCTATCAAATAATCGTTTGTATAGCATTTTATAATCCATATTAACTCCTATTGGTGAATGATTCAACAAGTATGCATCAGTGGCAATGGCATATGCCCAATATTTAATATCTAAATGGCCATTGATAAGTAAACTTTGTACTCTTTTCAGCATGACAAAACTATTTTTGTAGGTTACACCAATACAGGATACTATTTTTGAAACCGTTATATCCCAAAGTTGTTCATTAACTGCAACATTTGATTTGATGAGAATGAGGAAATAAAATACTTAACAGACCACAAAGAACATTTAATTATAAACTCAGGAAAAAATGAACATAGTGTCAAAATACCAATTATTTTGAATATTACAAAATCATACAATAAACAAATCAAGGACACTGCATTCCTCAAACTTTCGAAGATATCAAAAATAATCCATTTAGGGATGAATGTATGGAAGCAGTAGCTTAATTATGAGTTATAGGCTACAACAGACCTACGTGTCTGGAAAGTTGCTCCTCAGACCAAATTTGCAAAACAGTTAACACAAAATGGCTGTTTATCACCAAGCCTGATGACAATGGTAATCATCAATCTAGAGATCATCTAGTCGCATGTGGATTTAACGATCAAACCATTTACACCATGACTGATACTTATGCTCCAGTCATATTATATTGGCTGATTTAATAGCCTATTTCTATAGCCAATAAATGTGGTTTAGATTTAATTCAGTATGATGTCAAGTCCAGGTTTCTAAATTCAATGTTGCCTGATGACTTATATTTATCTGACCCTAGAGGAAGCCAAATAGGCAACGAAAATTGTTTAAGGTTGATTAAATCGATATATAGTCTGAAGACTTCTTCTATAAACTGGTACAAACATCTAACTGCTCAATTGAGCTAAACAGGTTTTATCCAGTCTAAAATGATCCGTTGTTTGTATTTTAAAAAGGACAAAGATATACATATTGGCCACTAGTGATTATCATCTCGAGTATAATTCAGATTGTGAGAAGTTGAGGAAGAAATCAACGGATCGAGACGACTAAAAACATATGAAACGAACCTAAACTAAAAACGACATCGAACAGAGACTAGACACACACATTACGAACACATAAATAAAGACACAAGATTCACTAATTACGAACTTTTATTTCCACATTAAAAGAAGTGGAGTTGTTAACAACATGAATATCAAAAAGCGACTAGAGGCGTATGATTACATAATATCACAGTCAGGTACAAAACACTAAAAATCACAGATCACAAAAATATATCGACAGTGTTGCCACCACAAATGATACGTGAGAATAATAGTCACGAGTATAATTTAATTTGCTATAATTCTCACACAGATCAATACTGTTTAGTGGCCTTTAAAGATGCTTCATATGTTTCAAATATCGACGTCCAACCAGCTAATCAAAACAATTTGGATAAAGTGAAATTAATTATAGGGTATTTGTTGTATAACAAGAATCTACTCAACTAGGGTTTTCATCACCAAACTATTGTTGCTCATTCTAGCACTGCAGTAGAAATCAAAGCACTTCATGATACGTGGGACCAAATCAAATTGGCTTGGCTGTTAATGTTTTCTGTCTTCAATTTTAAGGATCTAGTCCAATTAATGGAAGACAATATCCCTACCAAGTGGATTGCCAATGAAGGTGGACAAAAATGGGTTAGGTCATTGATGGTCAAGTGCTTTGCCATCTTGAATTTGCGCAAAAAGAATGTGATTAACATCAATTTAACCAAATTTTCAAACCAGTTAGCTGATAATATGATTAAAGTGATGGATTCAAAAACCTTTGAAAACTTTGTAATTAGGATTTTTGGATTACTCCTTCTTTCTGTAAAATTATAACCTCTCAAAATTTTTCATTTTTTTGATGGAACTATGACAATTATACACCTTTTATAATTGTTATCTCCATATGTGTGTTCCACAAATTTGTTTCTACATTTCCCTTATCCAAATATTGTTGTCTTCACACAAATAAATATAAACTTTGGGCCCCTTATATTGTTCTGCCTTTCTTATTGGCATCAGATACTTTCCTACATTTTCACATCTTTTCTCTTGTAATAATTTTTTGACAATTCAAATTACATTTTTACACCATTAACTCTTTACATGATAAGGTGATCCCTATGATCTGCAAACTTTACCCTGAAAATTTTAATTTTTACCATACCTGTGATGACTTTAATCTATCTTATGTTACCATACATATTTTGTCTTAAGTTATTTAGTCATCATTTTGTTACTTAATTCTAGTCATTTTTTTGACTTATGATATTTTAATATCATTTTTTTTTTGTTAAGTTTACATTAATCTTTTGAATTGAAATAATTTTTTTTAATATAATAATTTTGTTTTAATCAATGTTTACTTCAAAGACTTATAGGGAAGTTTTGAAATACAAATCCTCTCTGCTCACATTTTTAGCAACACTGGTCACATATATATGTTTCATTGTACTAATATTTGTACCATGTTGGCTACACCGACTCAGTTTAGCTGAGCTTTTACCATTCTTGTTTCCATAAATGTGTTAGGCCACCAGTTGTGTAATATTTATCATAGTGAATGGGACACTTTGTATTTCTTTATTCAAGAAAGATCTATTCGTCCTCAACAATTTTTGACACATCCACTTCATTTTAACCAAAAATCAATCATTTAAAAAAAATAAAATAAACAAATAAACAAAAATTATTTAAATTTTTTTTTAAAATCCTACTTTTATAAAATGGACAAAGAAGTATAAAATTATTTCTCCTAGCCCCACACAGATTGTCTTAAAAATTTGACTACTAATTTTTGATAGTTATGAAAATACCAGTAAGATTTAAAAGGAAAAATGTGGGGTGCATATAATAGATTATAGTAAGGAGTAGAGAGAGTAGTTGTTGCGGAGAAAACTCACAAAGCAAAAATTGTTAGGGAGTTAGAAGAACTATACATAAATCAATTATTTATTGCATGAGTTCCACAGTTTTTGTTTTAAATGGTTCAGTATTTTCATAGCTATTAAAAATTCACAATAACAAATTTTCAAGACAATTTGTATGAGGTCAGGAATCTGTATAGTCATAAATCTGTATGGGGTTAGGAGAAATTATTTTATACCTTTTAGTCCATTTTAATAACATGGTATATTGAAAAAATAATTTTTTTATTTAAATATTTGTAGGTAGCTGTACCTATACTCGGTTCATGGAACCTAATTAAAGTATGAGTGTAGAGCAACCAAATCATATCTCAGTACTGGTAACCAGCAAGTTTAGTACCTAACCTTACACAAAGCATACTGAGTGCTGAGTGCAATCCTCCACAGGCATTATGGTACCATATATGGACCACAACACGCACTGTATCAGTGAGTATATAATTACGTACTGACTTTCCCATTTGCCAATTACAGGTGAATGTAGAGACGTGTTGTCTGTATGAGTGCGTACAGATGACATATTTTGTCTAAAGTGCAGTGCACTAATAATTTGGCTCATGGACTTTGGTTTGCAACCCATCTGTCAACTCAAAGCTGAGCCTTATATGGTGGAAATGAGGTAAACATCCCTACAATATTTATTTTCTACTTGTTAGTTTTGTGTGTGCGAAATTTATATGGATTTCAAATTTCTATGTAACCCAGTTCGAATTTTCAAGCTATGTTTGAAGTTTCAAGTCATCAGGAAGTTAGTTTGAAATCAATTGCAAAATTTGTGCCAGACAGACAGGCAGATAAGAAAGCTAGTTAATAAAAACGTGATAATAAAAATACAAAAAAATAAGCTAAATGACATCTCTTCTTTCAAATGCAACAAAACACTTATAATGCACATTCTTGGCACAAAAACAGACATTTCAAAAAATGGGTACTATTTCATAACGAGCACCTGTATTTTATATCAACTTAGTGGACCTACTTCTGCAAGTTTACGATTCTGAAATTTCTGCTGAACTCTCCAAATAAGTTAATCCACGAAGACATTGTAATTATTTCAATTAAAAAAATCGCTAATATGCCATTTAATTTATTGCTTTGAGCCTTCTGTTTAAATTAGATTTAAACGAGTTTTTTTCGTTATAAATTTTAAATCTTATACCTTCAGACAGTAATAAAAATTGAGATACTATTCATAGTAGTTTCATATTTTGTTTTTATGACTGCTCAATTTTTTGCGAAAGTACGAAACAGAATACATAGATTCAAATAAACGTACACGGTAAATATAATAAACGCAACTTAGTCCAAACACAAGATAGATACTCTCGCGAAACAATAATTACGAAATATTTAGTTACGTTACCGAAATAAAAATAAATAAACACAAATAAAAAGGAAGAAAAATTTCATAAATTAAGGTCGAGTCACAAAAATTAATAAAAAAAAAAAAAAAAAACGGTTTAATGGTTGCTTTTCTTCCTTTCTTCCGCAAAAAAATGTAGATTTGATAAAATCAGGGTGAACGACTCTCGCGACATTTTCCAGTCCTACAACTTTATAACTTGCTTCTCATCTATAATAATCGTCTGGAACAACAAAAGAGGAAAACACGATTAAATAATTCAGAATTATTGTAAATATTCACGATTATATTTCATATACCAGGAAGTATAACTTTCAAGAGCATCGTCAAAACATTAAACTAAACATTAAACAACAGTTCGGTAGCGTTTAGGTTAACTTTACTCCCAAAAAGTTGAAGATTGTTGGCACAATCCTCCAAAATATGATGGATTTAAATAAAGTGAATCTTCTTTACAACCACTGACAACCAAGAACTAACAACAGAACCTTCTTCGTCACACGTATATGTAATGATTTTTAAAGTAAGCGATTTTTAACATAGGTACTAAAAACATACCAAAATATTAGGCTTAAGAATGCGCAAAGACATAATAATCTTTTAAAGGCACTAACAGCCAATGATAAATAAAATTTTGCAAAATAAAAATCATAAAAGAGAGATGGAACCTGAATAATCAACACAAGAACGTAGGATTTATGCAGGGGTATAACGAAAAACTAAACATGAACTGGAGGGAAAAAAATTAAAAAAAAAAAATTTATTTATCCAAAAGAAAAAATTTTTATATAACCTGAAATGAAATTTATAGTTAAATTTCTCAAAAAATGAAAAAAGAATACAACTGCATATTTTTGTTTTTCAAATAGGGAAGTTATTCCACTAACAATTTACGTTGTTCAACCACTTACGCCGTTAAAGCAAATTTTAACTCGGCGGATGGTTCCGTGAGATTCTTACGGGACTTTAAACCACATAAAAGAAGATGTGAATGGCCTAAGTGGCCGAAACGACGTAAGATATTAATGGAATAGCTACCTAGATCTTCTAAAAACCAACAATTAAATACATCACATCACACACTGAATCCGGCCACTGAAAAACCAATTTTCACACACATTAAAGGATAGATTACAGGCCTGGGTAACCTTTTTTTAGACACAGGACGCATTGACTTTTCAAAATGCTTTAGCGAGTCGCAAAATAAATATAAGTCTAAAATTTTCAAATGTGACGTATAAAGCGATAAGCAGGTTTCATTTCCGAAGGTTTTACAAATTTATGAAAGAATTTTTCGAGCAGAGTGAGCTAAAAAATTTTTTAAATGATTTCATTGTTCTAGAGTATTCATACATTGCATTTTTCCAAACTTTTCATCGTTAATCTCGGTTTTTTTGTGTGGTCGGGGGGTCAACAAACCCCTCCCGCTGTGTACAGCCCTGATGACGTATCTGTTTGCAGTTACGAACATGCATATACCTAAATAATTTTTTTTTTTGTAGGCCGATAGGCACACTCGTTAAATTTTTTTCTTTTTTCTAAAATCAGATTCCGGGCCGTTAGTTTCCCAGGCCTGGTATAGAAGGTGCGACCTATTTTGCGTCTTCTGGAAAACTGATGACTTTTTCTTTCATTTCACACGTTTTCGGAAAATGATGCTTCATGCAAAAATTAATTACGAATTACAGAACTTATCATATGAAGCCAAGGTCAATAAAAATTCTACTGAAACTATAGAACTTAAATTCCCACTCTGTTAATTGTCGAATACTGGGCATCAAGACAAAACAAAGCACCATAAAATTTTATCCATTTCAAGAAAGGAATTTGAATTTCTTATGTAAGTCTATGTAAATTTGTGAGTGGCTCGTTGATAACCCATTCAGATCATTCTCAGCGGTCCAATACCAAACTCTGAGTGATTTTTATTTTTAAAGCTTAACGCTGAACTGAACGTTCGCACTCGGGAGAAATTTTATCTGAAGAAAATCTTAAACCTTCTTAAAGAGTTCTGCAAGAAAAATTCTACACATATTTTTCACACAGGCAATCAAAAAATATAATACGAAGATTTAAATTAAGAATGCTGCCACAATATGAAGGTCAACGAACGTTTTGCATCCTTCGTCTTTCTTCTTCAAAAAATGAAGAGAAAAATCTATTTAAATTTATTTTTGTTGTAAGGTGGAACCATAAAATTCCTAAACAATCTGCGTAAATATTTTCACAAATTAATTCCCATAAAACTCAAAATATATTAATAATGTGCTTACTTTTAAACAAAAGTTAAAAAAATGATAATTAATTAGAATGTCATAATTTTTTCATTACCCTTTCATACTTACTGATGCAAAGGGCTAATAGCTTCATTTTTTCCCAACGAAACAAATTTCGAAAAGAATTAAAATGAAGAATTTATGCTAATCCACTTATGCATGATCAGTGTAATAATAAACCGGATATTTTTTCTCGTAAGTTTCTTTAGTGACATCAGAAAAATTATGAGAAAAAAATGTTAGTAATACTGATTATACATTATAAGTATAATGAAAGCTCATGTTCCACAATTTCCACAAGGATTTATCGAACATCATATTTTGTAATATTTACAGCCACGCATCCAAGAAGAGTAAGACTTGATGAACTGCGTGAACATGTCATCAAGAATTTCCTAGGGGCGGCAAAAAATTGCATGAATATCCATATGCTCAACTAAAGATTCAATGATGAAAATATGGGTTAAAGATATAGCGTATTTCTTCGTATTTCAGTAGCAAACAAAAAAAGTGCGGGTACCCCTCACTTTTCATTTTTAACAATTGCTACTTCTCTACGATGTTCTTTTTTTTTTTTCTTTTTTTTTTAGCCATAATATCTCTCAATTGGGCTATAACTTCTGGAAAACTCACATTATTCATGAATTCTAATCCTAAGAGAAAAATAGCGTGTAAACAACATATCGTACAGTCAATAGTAGCTATAAGTCACTAATTAGTTCCTCAAAGCTATGACTGTAAGGTTTTATAACTAAATTTCTTTCTCATTCTCATCATTATTCATAGAACTTACAATTATACATCAATTATGTCTCTTTATCATCCTATCATGCGATACCTGAGCCTGAAAGTGATTAACTTCCACAAAATTTTCACACAATCAGCTCAAGTTGCTCAGATCAAACACTAATCATCTAAATCAGAAAAGTGATGATGACATGGCTCCTGATTCTAGCAGTATTGGTTAGCCTTTCTTTTTCATATGACTTCGAGTCTCTTCATGTTAAAACTTTTGATAAAATGCGATAACGCGCCATTCACTATAATTCACCCTACAGTCAATTATCCGGCAGGAACACTCCGTAGTTTGATCTCTGCAGTTCAAAAAAACCAATTAAAGGTTGATAAAGGAGAAATAAGAAAATTTTTCAGAGTAACTGAACTGGGAACCAACTTTAAGCCCATCACATTTCACACGAGACATGTAAAGAGCATGTGAGAAACAGTCCAGTCAAAATTTTCCATAGCCCACGGTAAGTAGTGTACATACTTCTGAAATTGAGTAATTTTTCACTCAATTATTTACTTCGTCATACCGTTCCATAGAGCATAAGCATACTACTTTCCGCTAATGAATATTGAATACATCACTTTCAGCAAAAGTATTGTTCAGTGCATCAGTCAATTAATAGTTTCAGTTACACTGGTATCACGTGCAGAGCATTCAGTAATAACATAATTATATTAAATCTTCATCTGCAGTATGAAGCGAAAAAAGTGCCTCGATACAGGTGGAATACAACTCAACACGTATCATTTAATTTTTGCACGCTTCAGATGCACGGGTCTAGTGATATTGAAACAAAAAAATGGGTTACAGGATTGTAGGAGGTAATAACGGACTGCATGAATAGACTAAATAGCAATGGACAACCAGTTACTGTATCTCTGTGCACACAAACTTATTGCCAAAACAGTAAATTCCTTACAGGGAAAGTAAATCACAGCACACAATCAACAATAATGCTCAACCAAACCAAAACCAATCAAGGCACTAGAAATAAAACTAATAGCTACTGAGTAGTTAATATAAGGCTTTAGACAGCCAACAGAGCAGCAGCCTGCTCTCATAACATATATTCTAACAAGGAAGAACTTTCACTTCAGCAAGTTGAGGTCTAGTGGGCGCACCGATTAGGGGCTTGGTCTCGCATCCGGAGGGTTTCCGATTCGAAATAAATCACATTGCCGACCACCATTATTTAATACGAGCAACTCAAACAAAAGAAAAACTTTACCAGATGTATAGGTTAGGTGCTCAGTCTTGCATCCAGAAGGTTTCTGGTTGAATACCAGCAGCAGCCAACACTCGTAACACAAGTAAAGTAACCCTCCAATTGAACATTAGGTCAATACAGTCCATAGTGTTGCTGAAACCTTGGATACTATGAAGAATACTAACCTTTGCAAGTGAGCCATGCATGCACACTACATAAAATCAACGAAAATCCAAGTAATTATAATAATTTTCTGAAATCAAACTGAACACAAGTTCTGCCAACAGATACGAAAATCTCTATAACATTTTCAAGCAGCCAACTGAATGTCCAATACATTCCTCGTGATTATCTACTATTTTCATACGTTTATTCCTAAACACTTAGGAATTTCACATTCACTCAATCATTCATCAGTTACAGTGTTTTGAGAATTGAACATTGATCCTCTCTCTTCAGTCAAAATATTAGGCAAGAAGAAAATAAACTGTGTTTCAAAGTAACAGAAAATGGACCAGCATATTCTGTCTCATCCAAATTTCAATCATCGCATTGGCTAAAATGACACATGCAGGCAAATTATGCAAAAGTACTCCGAACATACACTCGGTATTCGGGTACCACCTGGTCCCTAAAAAAAATGGTGTGACTACAGAGGGTGAAAATCATTTCACGACACTTGTCACCTGAAAGTCAACGCGAGAAGTCAAAACATTGCCTTCAAAATTTTTGGCTTCGACTAAAGTCGAACTTGCAACTAAGAAGTAACAAGGTTAAAATCGAAAATGTTATTTGACTTGAACGAGTACACGTTTCTTTTCAATCGCATTGGCTTGGAAATAATATTTCCGATTTTTCGACATAAACTCTACAGTTTTCCGCATTTTTCGAAATTCACGTCCCACGGATGCAGTAATTTAACCAATTATAACAATTTACTGCCAAGAAAATATTTTCAATGACTGCAATGCGAATAAAATGGGTGAAACATAGCCACGTATTTTTTCTCCAACTTACTGCGCAGCTGTGAAAAATCATCTTGTCAACAGCACACCATTCACATTTTCCTTTCTCTATTCGACATTAAAAATCCATTTCACTCTCATTTCTGTACAATGTGAAAAAATGGCGAATATAGCTCAGTTTTCGATACGTCAAATACTTAGTGGCTATTAAACCTCGCACAGACATTCACACGTTAAATAATTCCATTTTAGATGTCAGGCGTTCAAGAAATATTCTGTTCACAATAAATTGTGCGTTAATTTCATCATCTTGAGCTGTCAACTTTCGGCATTCGACCAGTTAGATGGACGCTTGGTTCAACTTACCTTTAGTAATGACCTGCTCGACTGCCTCGAGCACCTCTCATTCCCTGGTAACCTCCTCGCGCTTGTCTCGGCGCTGGTTTAGGTACGCTTTTGCCACCCCGTTGTCCCCCGCGCGCAACGTATCCTCCTCGTTTCGGTGGTTCCGGGTAGTCGGAATACAATTTCGATATTTTCGATTCAGACGTTGAGACAATTTTTCCCTGTAACGTATTTTCGTACATGAAAACGACAAATACACGCGCATCGCGCAGCTAAAAAACGTAATTATGTTCTGATCTTAATTATAACCATCGCTCTGTCTTGCGCTATCACCAGCTCCTTTGGAATGAATTTTCGTTTTCTCGGCGGTTCGGGACAATCGTCGGCCTTGTGATTGCCTAATTTTTGGCAATTGTAGCACATTTTCGTTCCAATAGGATGAGGACATTCTAGTGATCCATGACCACGGTCACCGCACTGAAAGCAAAGAACACTCGACTTGGGTCCATGCGCTGCTCCGATTTTATCCTGCAACAAATATTTTTCACTTTTAAAAACGACCATTTTATTAGCTCTTATTATGGTCTTATATTATAACTATAACATGTATTTAGCCATCAATATTACAACCATAGCTGGGTCCTGGAGACATTGCTCTTTATTTACGTCGTAACGTATTTCATTGACCATGACCTGCGAACAGTCTAATATTCTTCAAATGACGCTGTCTCTCCGGCCACTCTTTCAAACGGGAGAAAAAGTTTCTCACTCTAACAATAACAATTACGAACTAACCAACCATCATCTTCTTTTACCCACCATATCTGCTCAAAATTGCATATCGTCTATCAACATCCAGATTCTAATGATTCAGTATTAAAATGTCGCGTACCTATAAGTTCTGCTTTTTAAGATTTTATAACAACATCCCATACCCCGAGGCATTAGGAAATAATGCCACGTACCTATCACGCTCATATCGTCACTTTCAAAAATAAATTTCGTTTCATTTCATCATTTACAAATCTTCATACGCGGATAAATCCGCACACATCTTAATTACCACACACACTTTATATTTGGCTTCTATGCAAATTTTCAAGAAATGGAGCATATTGTTTTTAATTTCGTAACCATCGCAGAGTTTCAAAATAAAATTCAGTTTCAAGTTTTTCAATAAATTCATTACACTTCTCACGAATATATTACACCTAACCTATTGGGTACCTACATGTACCGAGCGAATGCAGTCGGTTTGATTTCAACCAGTACTTTTACAAGTCACGTTCATAACAATGGGGTGGTGGATTCCAAACTAGTTCTTAGAACATCACTTCGCTGAAAATTCCAATTTCCCTCTACTTCAGTCAAGTAACTGCAGTTCAATGAAATGAGGAGAAATGGAACCAGATAGACCAACATTTACTTTCTCACAAGCGAGATAAACCAATAAATAGGGATGGGCTGCGACGGAGCTGTCTGATTTAAAGAACCAGATGGCTTATTCCTGAACTACTTACTTGGCTCATGCGGCATAGTACAATTTAGGCGCACTTGGCTTACATCTGAGTCAAAGAAAGGGTATTCTGTAAAATCTTAATTTCTGTTATCACTTCACTCAACATCACTAACTTCACTAGATTTGAAGTAGATTGGATCGATTAATGATTATATTTACAGATCTGTATTTTACTTTCCTTCGATTCTCTTCTAAAATTCTATAAAAATTAAGTTATTGTAAATAATTACAAAATCACAGTTTATTGTAGACAGCTGAAATTTCTCCAACTCGTCTATAAATTCTCTTCAATTCATTGCTGTTAAATTAATCAGTAGTCGCCATTAAATTAATTAGGATTTGTCGTCATTAAATTAATCAGTAATTCAGTATTCGTCACCGTTAAATTGATTAGGATTCGTTGTCATTAAATTAATCAGTATTTGTCGCCGTTAAATTGATTAGGATTCAGCGACAAATCGAAGAGAATTCATATACAAATTCTCTTTAATTTGTGGCAATTAAATTAATTAGGATTCAGCGACTAATCGAAGAGAATTTATCTACCAATTCTCTTCGATTTGTCACTATTAAATTAATCAGTATTCATCGCCGTTAAATTGATTAGGATTCAGTGACGAATCAGAGAATTCATACACGAATTCTCTTCAATTCGTCACCGTTAAATTAATTCAAACACTGACGAATCGATAAAACTAGTTAGGTACCCAGCTACCCTATACTTGATAACATATTTGATAATAGCCAAAACAAACAAAAATTCAGAAGATGCCACATTTTTGATATGATGTAGAAGGCAATTTAACAATATTTCGTCCTTCAATTGACTGCTTTTTTCTAATTTTGGACTAAAATTAGTTTCAAAAAGCCGTAATTCTGGAACTAATGGGTAGATTTGGAATTTGACTGAGATATAGATCCAAAGTCTATACAAGCCAATTTTCATCCAGATCCGTGAAGAATAACCGCTAATTTGAAACTAAAGAGCGGATTCCACCCATCTTCGAACTAATTTAACGGTGACGAATCATTTGTGATAGTTAATTGAAATTAATTTTTTTCAAATTATTATGAAAAATCACATTTACAACTTTGATTCCTCTAATCATCAACAATTATGAGAATTTATCAACAAACTTCAGCAACAAACGCTTTCAACGCTAAATAAGACACCAAATATCTGTCGCAATTGGCGTTGGTGGATGCGCCTAGATACGATCACTTACGCATAATAAGCTATTACAGAATACATAGCATAAGTTACATACACAATTGTACATCATGTGCGCAGTTCAGGAATAAGCCTCCAGGTTCCTGAAACTGCTCTGGTATGATGAAGTCTACTCCCAACTCCAATGCTCAAAGACCAAAGAAAATTTTTTCAAGTTTTTTCCACTAACTCAATACAATTACTGGAACGCTTATGCTTGTTTATCAGCCAGTCAGCTGGTCTAGAAAGAGATGGGAATAGAAGTTCAAAGTTTCTATCCTTGTCTGACACACTGTGGAAAACAGGCGTGAAAATACATGAGTGTATTTTTCTGAACAAAACCTTAAATATTAGGAAATAAGAAAAAAGTTTCAAATAAAAGTTTTTCCTCGTGAAATTTCTGACAAAAAACTTCAAGGGCTTAAATCTCCATCTTCCCCAGGGGTGGAGTTAGGGGGCTCCAAAAATATGTACTTTTTGTATAAGTGTGAAAAATGAGTTTCTAGTAATATTTTGTGGATTATAATTCACAATGGGGGCATTTTAAGGGAAAATAAAAAAGATTCACCATTCAATTTTCTATCAAAAATGTAATCCACACTTTTTTATCAGAGAGCAAATAAAGAATTTATGAAGTCCTATTGGCCAGTATTTTACACATACTTTAGACTTACTTACCATATTGATTCAGTTTTGTCATGAAATTAATATAGAACATTTTTCTCACCGAGATTTCATATTTTTTCCCATTGTTTCACTATTTTTTCCCTCACTTCATAGATAAGAGACCCATTCTTTTTTAGTTTGTCATAGTTTTCAAGCTGAATGCAATTTTAGTAGTAAAGTCATCAAGTCGAAGTTACTGACCATATTTTCAAGTAGGTTTTCTTTAGAAAATCTACTTATTATGCTTGGTGTGGTGTTAGCCCACAGGCTTGAGTGCGTACATTTTTTGTTTCATGATCTCAGAAAAATTTTGGCACTAATAACTCAAATTCATATATATAGATACATAAGTAGATAGATAGAAGTCCATTTCTTGTTCCCACAGTACAGGTCACAATATTCTTCCGATAATCACAAAATTTGGTACGAACATTTTTACTAAGTCAAGGACCAGACCTGTTGATTTTACAATTTTCGTTTTTATTTTGGCTATAAAATGCTCAAGTTTGAACCAATAGCCACGAAATTCGCAATAAACTTCAATTTATTGTAGTAGACTACCAAATTTGGAGTGCATTGGCCAGAGTAGTTCCAGTACCTACCACTATTTTTGTTTTTATATTCGTCATGAATTGTGAAATTAGGGAACAATGTGTACAAAATTTGAAACAATATTTTAATTTATTGTAGCATGCAATGCTTCCAATTGTGGTGCGGATCAACCTGATGGTACTTCCCATAAAACTTTGTTTTCCTCTAATTTGCATAAATTTTTCTTTTTAAAAAAATTAACCACATGTTCATGTTTTGTTTTTTTTATTTCATAAGTTTTTTATATTTCTTTGATTTTATTAGAAATTGTATGATTATTTACCATACTTTATCATCATAATTAATTTTTCATTTCAAGAAATAATGCTTTTAAATTTAACAATGTCTAATATTTTGTCAGCAGCTAACAAATTTAATACAATTAGAACATACCATTAACGCATATAAACTTACAGTCAATTATTGTGACTATCAAATTTGAAGAAAAAACTGATAATTCAACTAAAAACCCATTAAAACCATACGATCTAATGGTGACAGAGACAATAAACACTGAACTTCTATTCCCGTCTCTTTCTGGCTGACTGGGTTTGTTTACATTGGCTTTACAGCGCAAGCATTACAGTAATATAGTTTGAGTTCAGTGGTTTTTTCTAACACTGGTTTTGTTATCAACAACTAAATTGAGTTCAGTTCATATCATTGGCCATTGACATCTCATACAATCTACAATAATGAGAAAACAAAAGGAATCACGAGAGACATGTTTGTTGTGGAGAGCTGAAATTTTTATGAGTTGTTGTAGTATGTTAGCTTGAAATTTTGGAAAAATTTCATCCCAGATATATTGTTGAAATTCCGCCAACTCCTCAACTAAATTGAATCCTTATCATTTCAATTTTTCAATCTGAACAGAATTTCAGAGATATCTGGATAACCAAAGGTGAGATTGAGCTGAAATTTTTTAGAGATATCGAAATTATTCAGTGTGACCACCTTTCCAAAATCAAAAAACCGGCTTTCAAAATTTTAATAAATTTTGAAAAAAAAATCAATTTTTATGACTGTTTACTTTAATGGTTAATTCTTAAATTTAAAATCATACTTAGCATTATTAATGGAACTCTTCAGAATTTCCTTGTTCTGTAAAACGTAATTGTAAAATTTGTTACAATCCAACTTAAGATTACTTTTAATACATAATTCAGCATTCAACATTTCTACACTGAATCTGTTTCAAATATCGGTGAAAGAAAGGTACATTTTACTGAAAACTCTTTCAACATAAGCGTTACTACAAGGAATAGAAAAAACAATTTTACAAATTACCAATAATCAAGGGGCTCCATTCTTCTCAGCACACCTGAAAAAATCAGCCAATAACTTAGAAGTGCGATTTTCAGAAAAACCTTCTTTCAATTTATTGTTCTCAAAATATGTTGACAAAGCTACTGTTTCCTCATACAACCAATTCATATCTGTATCAATACCCAAAATTTCAACCAAATTTTGCAAATCTAATAAGTATGGAACACTATTCTTCACATTAAGACATCGGAAGTTCTGGAATACAGAATTTTCAAAATGAAACCAATTATCAAGGTATAATAGGGCTTGTGTCAACACATCTGTAGCTTCAGATACAAATTTTTTTTCTTCAGATGGTTTTAAATTTCCACTTTTTAAGGCTTTAGTAACTTCGAAGCCAAAAAACTTATCAGCCAGGCATTTTCCAGAGATTTTTGAAAATTGAACATCATATCAAACAAATCTGTGGCCAAAAGCTGTTCTTGCTGCAATAATAGACTTGCTTCATAAAATAGTCCGAGAAAATTGTGGACAAAATAGATATAGCATTCTGTATATGTCAAACTATCTGATACTTCATTTTCTTGAGATCTAACAAATTTCCAAATGGCTGGATCACAACGGTTTTCTCCTTATTGTATAAAGTATACCTTTATTGCTGTCCAATTAAGCAGGAGCCGATCAATTGCACAATACAAACGTGCTTGAGTACAGTGTGATAATCTTGGTCTATGAAATCAAAACAGTCTTTTGAAGCTGCCACACGTCTAGCACTTATTGAAAATTCATTATAGATTTTTAGGGTCAATGTTTCAATATCCATTGACATCGTCTTTAAAGAAAATTTACCCATATTATGAAGAATGTGAGCATTACAATTAGTTTTCACTATTGTAGATTTGCATCCCTTCAAATGCTGAAATACAGACTCATTGTTACCAAAATTTACTGGCGCATTATCTGCAGCATATGCAGTTACTCGACTCGTATCCAATTTCAAAGTTCTTAGTGATGCAGAGATTCCATCAAAAATGTATTTAGCAGTTTTGTGGGATTGTTTGTAAAAATCTAATAAACAGGTTTCAATTCCATTTTCTGATTCATAGTCGAAAAACCTTATGGATAGTGGAAAATATTTCCTATTACCTGTCAATGACACAAATAAAACAAAGATAACATTAACATGAAGAAAATGACAATTTTTTTCAATTAAAAAAATTAAGTAAAAAAAATTAGTAGTAGACTACCTTTATTGGAAGCATCAGTGGCAATGGAAAATGGGCAATTTCCAAGTTTTTGCAACATTGTGTCGATAGAGAGTGGGCAAATTACATTTTTCACAAGTGCTTCCATTTTTGTTCTGCTTAATTGCATTTTTGATGTAATGTCTGACTCCAAAATTTTAGATTTATTCACATATATATACTTATCTAATTTGATTTCACAGTCAGCTGATTGATAGGAGTGAGAATACTACACAGTGTGATATGCCTTTGCAAGTTCAGCAGCTGCTATTTTATTTTGAAGCTTATCGTCCATGTTTGCCACAAAGTTTGATATACAAATTGTTAAGCTTTTTGCCTTAGCATTGCATTTGTGTTTCTTAGTCTGAAGATGTTTCTCCACAGCCTTTATTCTGTCATACTGAATCTTGAACATGGTGTTGCACACTTTACACTTGGCATTGTACTCATTACTTAGATCTGGTAGTAACCAATCTCTGTGATTTTCATCTTGTTTCAACTTTTCTTGAAATTGAGAATTACGGCTTCTTTTCTTTGCTTTTGGTGGTGTACTTAACACAGAATTATCTACCTCATTCTGGCTATTTTCATCAGACAAATATGATTTAGATGAGCCAGCACCACCCGTTGACTGCATGTGCACATCATCCTTACTTTTCAACAAGTCTGAATCAGACATCAATATCGTCTTAAATGATCTACAAATTTTTCTAAAATCTTGAAAAACAGTTCTTCTCCATTCTGTGAAGGAATGAAACAAATATATTAAGATTAGAATATAGAAATAATCGAGTTGCTACGAGGAAGTAGTCAACAATTACTCACTTGTAGTATATTTTGGGTAATCTCTTGCAAATTTTCACATAAGGTAGATGGTAGTAGAGCAAACTAAAGATCTCAGATCTGTGACTGTGATCTGTCTTTGTAAGCTAAATCACAACACACAACTCACATCAATTTGTTAGAAAATTCAAAATTATTTTTAAATTTCAAAATTTAATTAATACTGAAGACTCATAGTTGAAGAGGAACACTATGAATACTGAAACTGATAATTTCAAATTTTCTTTCCTTAATCATAGTTTGTCTTTTACTCCCTTGGCATTTGGCTATCGGACTATTTTCCCATTATCCAAACAACATTAGCACTCACTGTGGCGTATGAAAAAATTATTAAAAAAATTAACAAAATAATAACCATAAAATATATGGTCTAAACAGTATAGGCACCGACAAGGCAATTAAATTCAAGTTATGTTGAATTGTAAAAAAATTTCACATTTTTATCACTTTTGTGATATTTTTCCTAATTTTTGTTGTAATTTTGGAAAAAACCAGCTTTTTTAGTAATTTTCAAAAAACCGGTCCAAAAACTAGCCTTCATGATTTGTACCTCGAAATACCGGCTAGGCCGGTCAAAAACTGGCAGGGTGGTCACACTGAGATCATGTTAAATAAGTATCTGGTGAGAATTTGGCTTGAAATATCGCTGAAATTTTGCAATTATATTCAGGTCATATTATTTGTATGGGAATTCCATACAATGAAAATTTCGAAAGAAATTATGAGAGAACTGTTAATTGTAGAGAGCTGAAATTTTCACAGAATTTTCGGCTAATATACAATATCCCAGATAAGTTTCTGCTCTTTGCAGCTGAAAATTTTTTCTTAATTTTTTTTTGATAACTTCCATAACATAGAATGTGCAAATGATGGAATTTCAGCAATATTTTCCAAACAAAACATATCTATTCATGCAAATTTCTTTGAATTGTTAGCTAACATATCACATACCTTGATGTCTCATTTTTTATCGAATTTCTTTATCACATTGATTGTATTGAAGGAAATAAAGGTTATTATTTCTTCATAGCATGAATATTGATGACAGATACTGTTCAATCCAACATGGTTAGGGTTATACTCACTCTTGGTTCAATGGTTTTAATTGTAAATAAGATTGGAGCAGTTTCCGAGCAGGGAGCAGATTGAAAATCCAGGTTTTTTGAAAAACCAGGAGCAGGCAAACCAGGTTCCTCAAATGAACAATTCTGCCAATCACTATCAATAAATAATAATGGTGACCTGATGAACTGTGATGTAAATTTCAACATAGAAACTTAAAATTGGTTTTCTTTTGCCCAACATTCATAAATAATACAGTAAGCTAGTGGAAGACCTCAGAGGAGAGAAATCTCAATGACAAAGAAAAACTCGATTAACACACCATTTGGCATGCGTTTCAAATGGAACTTCCGTATCATGATGAGATAGTTTTTTCCAAGGTACCTACGCCAATTTAAAGTTTTTGACACATATCAGCTCAACTTCACATTTTTTTGAATATCTGATCAAACAAAATAAAAACTTGGTGCCAAGGATTCCACTGAGGCATGAAAAAAGCACTCACTAACTACCCTAGCTAACTGGTGTCCTGCATTGTATTAGCTAGCACATAGAAATTGAAGAAGATGAAAATTATTTACAATGATCCACTATCAACTCAGATGACTACTGCCATCCTCATTTTACCACTACCAAATTTTTTTACTCCACATCCACACTCCAACTATCTATTTACATTAAAATACGTAATCCATATTTCAACACTTCGGGGATTAAGAAATATTCACGTTATGAAAGTAATGAACTCAAACAGTAACAATTTTCTGAGACAAGCTCAAAGTTAAATAATGTCAATTATGACATCAGTCATCTTCATGCTATAATGCTGGACAAAACATCACTTGACTGTTTTCTCATGGCCATTACCTGCACTAAAATACGAACCTAATACCTGCGATTGATGTACAAACAATATGTATCCATCAAAATTTATCAATTTGTAAAATTTAGGTAAATTATTCATAGTATTTTCTCAATGGGAAAACAATGAGATAAATTTTATTTACGAAGTTTTCTGATGTGGGCATTGTTGTATCCAGCATACTTAACTGATAAATAAAACTATACCCTATTCAGGCCCATATTCACAAACATCACTTTAACCCCCCTTCAGTTAAACTTCACTTAAAAATGAATTTTGGCACAATTTTGTATTTATGAGTATGGTAACATTTTATTTTTACATTGGAACTTTCATAAGAGATACCATGTTCCCATATTTTTAAGTACAAAATTGTGCAAAAAACTTTTTTAAAGTAAAACTTAAGTGAAAGGAGGTTAAAGTGACATTTGTGAATATGGGCCCCATTCTAAGAATGACATCAGGTTTGTTTTATTTGCTATGCAACACCAACACCAGGGTGACACCAAGAGGTGCTATTCCGCTCTTGCAAGATAAATGCACCAATTGAAGAGTGAAATTGACTGAAAAATAGAGGAATAGCTTCCCTCAGTATTAACCCGGTGTCGTTCCAATTTTCAATCAATCGATTGAAATCAACCTTAAAACAATCAACTTCACAAGATGATTAATCTTTGAAAAATTAAAATTAATTGATTATTAATATCAACAGATCGATTGGATTTTTATTAGTTTTATATAATTTTTTATAAAATATTTTGAGATGTTCACATTCTCATTTCATCGTGATTGTTTTTTGAAGGAGCTGTTCTAAAATTCTGAGATTGAACTGAATTATTTGTGGAAAATCAAAAACTGTGGAATTACTAGTTTTTTTGATTCATAACTTCAACTGGTAAGTTGGTAACTTTGAAAAAAATGCATATCAATTTTTGATTGATCAATTTTATTCTATCGATTTTTTATGATTTCATGATCAAACTTCTTAGGAAGCAATTTTTCAAAATTGATTTCTCCAGAGACAAAAATCAGGATCAATAATGTCATTAAGCTAGTTACATATAATAACACAGTTGAGCATAATCAATACATCATTGAAACTGAAAATTTATAATTTTCTCAGCCACATAATTATGAATTGTTTTTTCCTTTCCCCTTTACCCACAACTTGCATGTGATGTGATGTCATTCTTAAAGTTAATAGGGTATAGGTAATACTAATTGGACAGTGTACGTTGATTTTTCCAAAAAGAACATCCATGTCACTTGAAAAATACCTTAGCTTAACTATAAAAATGGCGATATTTTTATAACTTCATATTGTGTGTGCACATGAACATATTCAAGAGATTCAAGATGAGAAAAATGGGGTAAGACAGGCAATAAATGTAACTAACATAAAAGCATTTGCAGTAATGAGAAAGACCAGCCCAACAGCTTCCAAACAGTAGTAATAGTAGAATGGTTCTACCCTATGGAGATGAATTCAAGTTAAAAACATGACTTATGATTGAAAGACTAAGCATTCGAACCTACAAGTTTTATAGTGTGTATTCTGAGATATATGCAGTTCTGCGACTTCATTAATTACAACTACACTAGCCAATTAACCTGGTTTTACCTGAGATATGAAGAAAAATATTATTTGAGTTTGACAGAAATAAAGACCTAGCCAACTATATTTGTGAAACTGGTCAAGTGGTAAGTGTTACAGACAAGTGGCTTTTTTTTATATAAGATAGCCTATACAGTGCATTCCACTAATCTACCTACATACTCACTAACAGCCTAATTGTTTGGAAATAGAAACCAAAAGGAGTGGTATTTGTGAACAGATATGTGATGCTAATGATATTGTATAAAATCCACAACTTTTCCCTCAGGAACAAAAGACTTTCAAGTTGGTTTATTAAACTCTCCTTGGGGCAACACAAATATGAAGTGTTTCAGCTTGGTGTGTTGAATGGTTCTGAAAGTATGGAATTGGAAATAAACTTACATATATACATACACACACAAGTATATACATAATATACAAATAAAGTTTCCCATTTATATGTATTAGATATACAATATGGTAGGTCTGTCAAATTGACAGTGTACAGGAGAGCTATTCCACTAACAATTTACATCATTTCAGTCACTTATGGCATTCATATCTCCTTTTACATAGTGTAATGTTCCGTAAGAATCTCACAAAACCTTCCACCAAGTTAAAAAGTTTGACTGAATGGCGTAAGAGACTTTAATGTTATTAAGGGTTAGAGGAATAGCTCCCTGGTGTAGTATGCATTACCAAAAAAATGTCAAAAAACCTTTTTTGAAGAAAATTTAATTAACTAGACTATACTGTGCATTTGAACGATTCAAACATTGAAAATGTTCAACGTTACATTATTGTGGTATGTGTTAAAACAGTTTATAAAAAATGGTCAAACATTAACAACATTAACAATGTGCTCATACAAATCAGCAAGAATACGAGAAAGAAAATGAAAATTGGAAGTATTTGGATTTGACACACCACCTGTGGCATGCTAGTGTTATTTGCTGATAAGAAGCTTGAAAACAGGATAATGGATGCCTTTTTTCTATAGGTTTTTTCAGTGATTTTATAGAAAGATATTTTTTGACAGGAATCAATGTGAATGCTTTTTAAAGTAAATGTTAGTAAAAGAAATCAATACCACCTATATTTTACTCAAAACCATGCTAAAGGAGCATTAATTGAGGATTTATTTAGCACTTTATTAAATAAATTTGTGTTAATTGTCCATTTTCAATGCTTACAAAAATATCCGCTATATATAGGTGTTAACCACTTTGATGTCAAATCCCAAAACTAAAATGCAAATTTTGACCCCATATTTTATTGTGATACATCATGGGGCACATTTTTCAGCCACTCATTTCAAATTTGACATTCATTTTTTCATTCGACCAATTTTTTAACCCCAGGCGAGCATGTGTACACTGGCCTACAAATTACTGTACATCGATCGAAATCGACCAATCAGAATAATCAGATTTTCTGAAATGAGGTAATTTGTACGCCAGTGTTTAGAAACAAAGGCACGTGGCGATTTTTTTCTCCAATCAAATTTTTAAAAAGCAAAACACCTGGCGCTGGCAGCACTATCCATAGGTGTGACACCTAAAACAACTATTACGTCATCTCCATCATATATATATATATCCTCCAAGCTACTAACCAAAAATGATGAGTTCAGGAAAAATCACGGAAAATTACGAGCATTCCCAAAAATATGTAAAAGAAATACGAATGTATTGGCTGAATGCATTGGCTGGCATAGTACAAAAATGAAAAAAATTGTAATGAAACGAAGAACCATTGGAACTCCAACAATTTTTGAAAATCAACGTAAGTATTTATTAATACAGAAATTGAATCAAGATAAATAACAATACTAATTTATTATTTTCTGTTTCAGGTTTAAACAGGAAAAATGAAAATACAATAAACAGAAAAAAAACTAGAACAGAATATCATACTCTATATTAAAAAAAAAGTGTGAGAAATAAATTTTCATTTCCTTTAAAATCTATAGTTATAATAATTTTTATTTTTTATTCTTTCTGAAGTAATTATGATTTATTATTTGGAGAAATACGAATAAAAAACTAATTATGAGAAGGACAAAAAACATAATCAAAACACTCTAAAATGTAAGTAACAAATTGGAATAAAAGTAAAAAACATCTTTGCTTGGCCAGACAAACAAACTAGCGATACATAAAAATTAATTTCATCAATCGCTAATCTCAACGTTGAATTAACGCCATAATATAGTCAGTTAAACAAACCATATGTGATTGTGGAGGTTTTAATGAGTCAGGTTTTTTCTTGATCATTGCAGTATTGACTCCAGTTGCTGGGTTTGCCGGAGCTTTTTTCATCAGGCTTAAGTGATTCAGTTTTTGGCTCAGTTATTACATTGAGCTTACAACTGGGACAGTTTAGCACAATATGGCTGACCTTTGTATAAAGGTAGCATGTTTTTTTGATAAAACTTATGGCCCGGCGAACGATCTTCCGTAGATTTACACTTATCTTTGTTTATTATATCAGCTACTTGATCCAGAATTGGGTGATTTAGGATTTGGTATGTTGCCATAAAATATGTGAGTTTGTCATTTGTAAGTTGAAGGTTGTCTCATATTTTTTGTTCGTGAGTTTGGATAAATTCTTCTCAATATTCATCGCAATTTTTTCGATCTTCAGTTTGATCTTCCCACCGATCAAGTACTAAATCAAAAGAACTGGGAAACGAGGCGTGCAATTTTTAGACATGGATATAATCAGGCATTTTTACTTTCATATCATATATATATTGAACTTGAGATGAGAATATTACCAGGTATTTGCTCAAATCGTAACTGGTATTATATTTCATATTAGAAAGTTCTTTTTTGGCAATGATGATACCTAAGTGGAGACCAATTTATGTTCCAGATAGAATTTTGACAACATTTTCCAGATTTGTTACACGTTTAAAAATTTGACCCCAGGCGGCGTGAGTACTTTTTCAAGGGATCTACATTTTTGTAAATAATTCCCTTGGCTTGGTCCTGTTTTGCATCATATTCCCTATGGTTTATCTCCAAAGCATGAAGTTAACAGGTAATAAAGTTTTCTTCTTCGTCCGACTCTAAAGAAGAGATTTCAAGCCCTTTTTTGAGCAAGGATACAGAACCTGATAAAGGTTTTTTTTCTCACAGGCAAACAAATTTTTGGTGGCCTCTATGGTCGCACACAGGGGAAAGTTTTTTGTGTTCAAATCCCCTAGACCCAAAAAAACACAATGTATAAATGTTCTAGAATACCAAAAACATCTTTAAAAATTTTTTGTTTAGCCCACTCATTTTTAAAAACCCCTCCACAGACCACAGATAAATACTGCAAAAGCCTATGCTCCCTATTTCTTCGCATCCCTATTTATTTCATTTTTTATTTTTTTACCCAGAAAAATGAAAATTAATAGAATTAAAAGAAAAGAAGCGGAAGGGGAAAAGAGAAAATTAGAGGAATTGTCTACAAAACCTTTTATTCATAAAATTCTACATTAGATATGCACTGTCCTTTCAGTATGTGATCATGAAAAAACAGCAATAGTTGTTTCCAAGAATATATTCAGTACAGAACTTCGACACTCTTTAAAAACATACTGTCTGATTTGGGATGAGGGTCATCTACAGAATTTAACTCTAGAAGGTTTTTTTTTATAAACTGACAGAATAATTTTAAAAGCTGGAGCGAGCAAAAAAAAAGTTTTCAGATATTTTTTATGTTCTAGAATATTTATATAAGAGCAGGTATTTAATTTTTAGGGATTCTGGGCCGTGTAGGTTTTTCCCCTTTCAACTGAAAAAATTTTCCACTTCTCAAATGCTACATCTGCAAAAAGTTTCCTGTATTGTTATAGCCCAAATTTGGCACTGTGCACCAATAAAATATTAGAATTCGGCATAATACGCGATATGGGATGGTCCTGGTATATGACAAATGACAAAAAATGAAAGTTAACTAAACTCGACTCATATTCAGTGACTATGGCACAACCACGCCAATTAATATGCCACGGTTTCCACATCTACTCTGATATTAATGGTAAATACCGAATTCATTCGATATCTATCAACTACAAAATGTGTAAAACCTATTATTTCACTCACCATTACAAAAAACATGAACATATTCAAGAGAAACGGCTGATAAGCAGGCATGATGAGAGGAAGAAGGAGGGATTTTTAGGGGCCCTGCATTTTCAAAAAATAAAATAAAAACAAGTTTATGTTAAAAACGAGTTTTTTAAAGATTATCTATTTATTTATTTTTGGCTTCAGCTTCATGCGAAATAAATATATTGTTTCGTTGCGGAAGGTTGACTGCAGTATAAGTATATTTTAAAATCGCTGCAATATTGGTATATTTTAAAATTGCAGTAGTGAGTAGAATAAAAGCTAATAACAAATAGATTTTAATGAAAAATCTATTAAAAAACCCTTGAAAATTTTATTTTTCACTTTAACCCAACACTGCATAGAAAGGGTCCAATAAAATTGACTGAGGGTTGAAACGAAGTCCTTATCGAATATACAAGCATTTCACTCCCTGAAAAAGTAGGTCCATCAAATTTAGTTTCATAAATTACTACCGCAGCGCACATTTGATGGAGTCTTCCCTTTAATTCTATATTAATTACATTGCAATTGAAGTTTTCAAAACAATTGTGAGACAGAAAACTGAAATTTTGCAGAGACATCGGCACATGTTAGCTCGATATTCTGTAAAAATTTAATCGAAATAGTACGTTTGGTTATGAAGATATCATCAAAATTTTGTAAAATTATATGAATTCAATTAATTCTCAAAAACCAAACGCAGGATTAAGCTGAAATTTTGATGAATCATTTTAATCTGTTAGCTTGAAAATCTGTAAAAATTTGGATGAAACTGAACATTGGATTTCAGAAATATCGCTGAAATTCTTCAACTAAATTTGAATCACAGAATCTAAACAGAGTTTCAGCAATATCTCCCAATCCCAACTTACAATTTCATCCAAATTTTCACAGATTCTTAAGCTAACAAATCAAAATGATTCATCAAAATTTCAGCTCAATCTTAGTTTTGGTTCTTGAGAATTCATTGAGTTCATATAATTTAAATCATTATATCTGACACAATTTTGACATCTTCATAACCCAAGGTACAATTTCGATGAAATTTTCACAGAATCTTAACCAAACATATGACAATATCTCTGCAAAATTTCAGCTCTCTAAAAGCAATGGTTCTTTCACAATAGTTTTCAATAACATTGACTGCAATGTAATTAAATGAAAATTTTGGGAATACTAATCTCATAAGGTGCTATGGTGGCAAAATGTAGAAGTAATTGGTATGGTACAGAAATTTTAATGATAAGACAAAGAATGAAATGACTTGTATATTCAATAAAGAATTTGGGTTGAAAATCTGAAATCAACTCAATTTAATAACCCTGTGTCATGCGAGAAGTAAAACAATAAAATATTTTTGAACCAACATTTGAATGAAGGACCCCCAAAAAGTAAGTTTCTCACCAACTAAGATTATTTTTGGGAGATACAAAGATAATTTTAGCAAAAATTCTTGAAAAATATCCATTGATGTCCTATATTTTTGACATCTGTTCCATTTGACGAGGTATTCTTCACTTCTGACAACAAATTTTCGATTAATATTACTCAAGAGCATTTGCGTAACCATGGGTAGGCCAGACCAACCCTGAAATGCTTGTGGCCCACAATGAAATTTTTTTAGATTTAACCTAATTCAACACAACCAACTGAAAACTTAATTTTAATCAAGGGGATCCTGAATTTTTTTAATGAGATTTAGTAATTTTACACATCAACATAACCACGACCCATCCAGCATTAATGTCTCAGAAACATCAATACTCCAGAGCAATGAGAAATCCATAATTACTAACAGATATTTGATTTTGAAAAACACCCGCAAGGCTAACAGCAAAATGCTTACCAGGCAAATGTTGTTCGGTATTATTTTTACTATCGGGGTTTGGTTTATCCATTTATTTTTCATAAGTGTCTTCTAGCGCAGAAGCTGCTGTTTAATCAAAAGAAACTGATTGATATAATATTTTAATCGCAGTATTGGATGATTCAATCTTCTTATCTGGGCAGTCCCAAATCTTATGGCAGCCAGATGGAGGCTAAATGCAGTCAAAGGCAAAATGATCTCGCTGGTGGTACTTAGTAAAACGAGCTTTCGATTCTATCTTTATGGTTTTCATCATGTCTTCAATCGGTGACACAAAAAGTTTTGCTAATTTACTGCAAACTAACGGACTTTTAATCATCTATATTATAAAATTCAATCCCACTTTTTGTATAACTACTGCTCTTCTCTCACTTCACGATTTCTCAGGTTCTATTTAAGTTACAAAGTTGGGATTTGTACAACTGAAATGAGGAGAAAGTTTGCTTGAGTTCTCTCATAAAATTAATTTTTTTATCGCCATTAGTTTTTCACAAATCGGCCATAAAAAAAAAACAGAAAATTAATGAAAAATTTGCCGTTTTTCAATTTTTTATTTATTTCAAAAACTAATGATAGCAGAAAAATATTTTCAGCGACGACCCGCCCTATTTTTTAACTACAAATTCATTTCCACCATCAGATTTCACCGAGAACGAATTAACCACGAGAAAATGGCCAGAGAAAATACAAGAACAAAACTTGGCGTTCTACATACTACTATACATATACATATGTATGGGTACGTATACATATATATAAAGGGCTTTCTGCATAAATTTCCCCACCTTTCGGACATTGAATTTAACATGCATATATATATATAATGTGTGCGTGTGTTTCTGGTCATCCAAGATTTGTAACTGGAGTAGATGGAGAAGGGGTGCACAGCCCCTTCCTCAAATACTAGATAATAATAATTCTATTTCAGATTGTTCAATTTTCTTTTTCAGGTAGTCCAGAAAAAGGTTCCTTAAATCATCACAATCATAGAAGCCATGGATGGCGGCTGAGTACACTCAAAAACAAAATGACTTTGTGGTCTGAAATTAGGACCACGCACTGTTGGTTTTATTTTTTCAGTTTTCAACTCATTGTCCATCTGGCCGCAAATTGTGCTGCTACATTATTGGAATATGGTTGACATTCATTTCATATTAGTACCGCACTTTTATTAATTTTCATGTTCATTTTCTTGTAGCAGGCATTCTTCAACACCACACGTCCTGAAACATTACGTTTATGGCTGTCGACTAAAGATTCGGTGGAATCATTCTTAATATTGTAAAACACAATAAAGACAGAAAGTCATAAAATGACAAGGAAAAGAGGAAAATCTGAATTAAATTCTTGATATACAACCCTCAGGGTAGCTGTGCTTCACAGTATGATAAAATGCATTTCGTTGATCATTCAAAGGTAGATTTCTTTTATAATCTAAGTTCTAATGAGTTAATAATAATCTTTATAATGATTCGACGGCAGACGATCAGAATTGTGATTCTGGAGGAATAACAGTAATTCTATGCTTCCGGTATAATTTGTGTTTTTAAATTAATAGTTTAGGACAACGAATAACAATAGTATTCAAGAGGAAATTATAATTCACTTGACTCATTAACAAATACTTATGCACTGTTTCTTTTCAGCCTCACATAAATTCCGCGTCTTTTTTACTTCGATTCTATCTTGAACGGGAGGTTCAATCCACTCTGTTTCGAACTGAACTAATTACTCAATAAATTGTAGTTGATGCCTGTATTTCCTCAAGCTACAGACCTTCGGGGCTTTCTATTTTTTGTTTTACTTTTATTTTTACTCTAGTTGTATTTGCTGAAATTCTTCTGGAACATACGGTAATCGTGCTATTGCAGCACTCGTCGTCTTGTGCTCTTCCCCTCCTAGTTTTCAATGATCTCCATTTACTGTGGTGTTGATTTTCAAAGACAGCTCCGATACATTCAATTAATTATTAAGTCGTATTAAATTAATTAATGCATCCTAGGTACGTCCAATCAGTATCAAATAAAAAACATGCACCAAATCACAACACAATAAAATAAATAGTTATTCACATAAAATTAATCCGATACATCACAGAGATTAATGTAGCATAACTGCATACGAACAAATAACACCTCATTATCTGCTGTTTGATCTGTGTATACACAGATCACAAAGTATGTATAATACGCATAGATATCCTAACAGAATTTTTCATCTCACTTAGCGTAGTTCATTGCATTGAAAACGCAGTTCAAGAGCACATTTGGTTTCACAGTGTGAGTATACTGAATTATTTATATTCACTCATCTAAACATCCAATGAAAATAAAAGAACATTTGAACAACAAAAATAAGTGCTGATTAACCGCCCATTTGACACTGCAATACGAAAAAAATTGTGGAAAGGCTGTTTTGAATGGCGGGGTGGAAAAACGAAAATTTCCAACAGCTAAAAATTGTGAAATCGTCTCTAAAAATAAAGTCATCAAATTTCACAAATTTATTTACCAACTGTCCAACTTATGAGCGGGAAAAATCTAACTTACCACCATCTTAGTGAGGGAAGCTGCCCCCTTTCCCTAACTACATCCCTGAAAAGCATACAATTTAATTTTTTTTTTTAATTCAAATTATTACTCACAACTGCTGAATCACTTTTTTTTTATTTCTTGTAGCATGTAATACTGTTTCATATACAAATTGTACAAGTTTTCATCATCTGTTACTACATTGACAAATTTGTATTTCAGATTCAACTTTTAGAAAAATTAAAATTTTCTCAGCAATGACATGGGACAATATTTGAGGCGTAAATGAGGTTCTGTTTACACTGTCCAGGTACATCGCCTCAACACAAGCATTAACATTCTAAAATAATACATGAATTACGCGTACTTATTTCATGTTTGCAGGCAATAACCTCATTATATAGTTCTTAGTTTTTCTCAATGAGCTTAAGATGACAAAAGGAGTTAGACAAATTGTGGTGGGGGAAGAGGCCAGCGTTCGTGGCATGTGATGATTCCTTTTCCCATGTGCTGAAGGCCATCCTCTTCTAAGCTTGAGTTTCCTAGGAGGCTCTTTTTTCAAAATATTTACCAATTTATTAATCTCTTTTAGTTCAGCTAAATATTGTCGTTTTTGAATGTCACGTAATATTTTATGAATGACTCAAAATCGAAACAATGAAAACGAATTTTCTCATTCAGAAAACCTTTGTACAACGGAATGATATATAATATGCTACCATAGCTGAGACTATATTGAAATTTAACAAACTGCTTTCGCTGTTATCAGAGATAATGGTTAACAATTTACAGATATCGAAATATTATGGTAAAATCAACGTAACCTAAGATAATACATACGAACTTTGTCGAAAAAGCATTCTTGAACAACATTCTAATAGATTAACTCACAATAAACAAACTGGACCCAGAACTGAACCTAAATTCAAAGATCGTGTCACTACCAATTAGTTCCATAAAACTATATGAATGGGGGAAACACTTTTCAGAAAATCTAACAATATAAATCTGTCTCTCACAGAATTTTCGAAGTTAATAAAGTAACTTCTTCTTTAAATTCTGACCACAGTATTGCGTGGCAACATTTCATTTTTTAAAGAAGATTTCTATTTCAGCCAGGCAATGTCCTAATTGGAAAAAGCGTCTACCGCGGTTGAATAACGCTGTTTTCCTTTTCACCCAAACATCTGTCCACTGAAGTATACATTCTGAAATATTTCCCTGTGATTTTCCATCAATGCACGGTTATTATCCCAATTGGTCTGTAAGTTAGAATAATTTTTTTCAGGTGATGTCATTATTTACTGTAAACATTCTGAAATTACATACGTACAATCCCACTCCATATTAAAATAATATTAACATCAACTAGAGAGATGTTTATGTCACATCGTAATTTTATTTCAACAGATTACTCTAACATTCGGACAAGATCATGTATTTCAAAACGTATTTCCGGGCTACTCCTTGAGCCAGTCACAAGAAAGGAGCACAAAACCCAATTTCAAGTACTAAGCAAAACTTTTAATCCAGTCGAATCATACGTCATCCATTAGCTGAACTTACAAACTGAATGGTGTTAGGAACCCAATAAATACTGGCAATAAGTACGAAAAGAACAATTCTAACCGAGCAAAAAATTAAAATCAAACATTCACCATATTATCTCCACAAGGAAAAATTCTCTTTTAGGCGTCGAGAGACCAGCCTTGAAATTTTCCTAAAAAACTAAACATGACAATAGAAAACAACCTAACCATATTTTCTTAGATAACTTTGTTCGTAAGTTACGTTTTTGAATACAGACGTCGGAATCTCCGCATCATCTATTCTCACTAGTATAGTTTCTGAGTTCACAAAACAGTAATTAATTGCATCATTTTAGGGCTGGTAAAAACATCTCAGAACATCGAATAATCATATCATTTGTTTTATTTCTTTCAACTTGCAACGCTATTCCACAAACCTTTCAAAATATCAAGGGGTGGTGAGGACGACATCCAATTATTCACAAGTAGTCAAGCTGACGTAACGGTCAGGTACTTGACCTTGCATCCGAAAGATTGCAGGCTCGAGATCAGCTGCTGCCCACACTCTCAATACAAAAAAACCCTATTCAAGTAACCCCCACTCGAACACCGGAGTCCAACATATTCGTACAATGGCCATAAACTGTAGACATAATATATCATCTATTGCTGTATGGTTCAACTTTCTCGTACCTTCATATTTAGATGATAAGACGATTTGCATTCTTTACCGGATGGCAACCGAATCCCTTTTTTCAAAAGACGCACTCTTTACATTCATTACTGACGATACTCCCAATTCAAAGATGGAATATTCAAAATTGGGCTCAAGTAATTCGTGACTGCAATACGAGCTATTACAAAATCTTGCTTCACCTCAACGTAAATAATATTTAAATTATACTTACTCCGCTTTTCCCTTTGGGTGGCAGCCTTTTCTGTTCCGGGTACGGTGAACCTGACCGGTTCTCATTTTTGAACAACTTCGTTAAGCTGTCCGTAATTTCACTCTCTAAAGTATTTATCAAATTTTTTGACGACTGCGCACTCGGGTCAATTTTTACTTTTTTGGAAGAGGTAGATTTTTTCTGTTGCGCACTGTGAAGAGCCGATCTTGTAATTTTAGATGCGATGCGTGGAGGTCCGCTACGTAGAGCTACGCTGTTTTTCACATTTTGGAATGATTTGGTGCTTTTTGCTTTACTTACACTGGTCGAATGAGATGCACCTGTAGTAGACAAAGCAAATCTTAATGACACGGAGCGGCCAACCAAACGACAAACACAAAGTTGACGATTAATACTGGAGAGTCAGCACAGAAATCAAAACTACAGTAAAAGACTGTGAACTCTTATAGCTAGTCACTGTCCAATTTTCTGAAAATGTACTGAGGCAATTAAAATTTTTGAAAGAAATTGACAATCTTGGTTGATGAAGGAGTAACCATACACCAACCACGAATCAGGATAGATAAACGATGATTTAAGCTAGGTCTACATGCACTAACGTGTAATGTACCCACTAATGGTAAGGGTGAATTGGTTGACGTTTAGGCAAACATACACAGCAAATGCTGTTCGCGAACACTCATCCATTAATTCTTTGCAAATACGTCAAACAGAAAAGTAGTAATAATTCTTACATCCAAATGTTCATGTGAATTTCCAACAAACAAGAAATCCTTGGTGTTTGTCCAAAGAACCAACAGCCCTTGGGCATTACATTACACCTCATATTCGTACGTGTAGACCAGGCTATAAGTCAACAAAGAGTTCCACTGACTAAACATGGTTCTCCTGGACCAACATGAATAATATCTCTCTGAGGTTCACAGCCTCATCTTTACAAATGGATGCTCATCCATTACCCAAAAACAAACACACGACTCCGTTAACTCGGCTGGATTTCAGCAGGTGGTGCAGCAACATTAGCAAACAGAATGTTCGCAAATATTTTGAAGCACAATTATTTACTTTTATAGAAAGACGAGTGGGCAAACTAGCATACCAACAAAAATCACGCAAAACACTTGCACTTTGAGCTTTTGAGCCATTATGCCTTTCTTTCGGATCATTTATCAAAAACAATAAACAGTACAGCAACGCAATTAAAAACGGGTAATAGCAGAAATGATAGGAAAGATACTTGAATTTTCCATCAAGTATTTAAATATAAAGTATTTGCCAGTACGAAGGATCCTCAAAGAAGACTTGATGCATACGTCATATCGAATCATTTTTATTAGTTATTACATCAGTGGAGTTCATACTAAGCTTTTTTACAAGCTAAAAGATGGCTTATGAAGAAACTGAACTAATAGCTTCTTCACGTTCTACATTAACACCAGCACTAATTTACAAGCTGAAAAAATGGCCAACAAGATCTAGTAAAACACACCTTAATAGAAAATCTTACAAACTTAATTCACTTAGTACCTACTAAATCATCTCGACCATCGATTTTGAGTTGGTATTATCGAGCTGCAAAAAAGCAGCATTAATTTTGAAAAAAACTGATTTTCTGTCATTTCAAAATAAAATACACCCACAAATTGACCACTAACAATTTGAGATATAATTTATTCTAGACTTATTGACACTAACTGTATCTGGCAGCGTTCAGATACCAATATTTCTTACAAGTTAATCATCTGTGTAGAAGGGATATAACCTCTAGACGTCCAGAGGCTTATCGTCAATATATTTATTTCTCTCTCCAACTGCCCCTTATTTCAGAAAATATTGGATAATGCCCCCTTTCCCTCTTAGGAAAACGACTGAATTTTGATTTGAAAATGAAATTAAGTCACCTAATTTAATGGGTTAGTTTTGCATTTGCATTTGATGGCCAAGACCAATTTCATGTTGGAACAAGAATATCCGAATAATCTTGAATAAAAAAATAAAAATTGACACAAAATTTATTGCGATTCAGAATGAACTGAAGTCACATTTGAACATCTTTAGTGCAAGGACTATTCAACTTAATCTTCTCAAAAAATTCGGATTTCTACAATATTCAACGGATAACTTTTTAAATTATTCCAGGAAATTCCCAAAGCTAAAATTTGTTCAACGTCACCCTGGGTATCTCAGTCAAGGTTTAGACCTATATTTAACAGATTTTTGTACGTGCCACAAAACTGAGTAAACGAAAAAATATTTGCGGATGCTTTGAAATGATCACTCGATACTTACCTAACCGAGAGAAGACAAACAACATCGAATGGAACAAACAGACAAAAAGACCCAAAAAATTACTCTCCATGGTGTGACAGAAAAACAGTGAATACATCATCTGTTTTACAATTTACACGAGGTTATTTGGAATGAGAATAAAACTAGGTACTCAAAATTAATTGCTGGGCAGGTACTCTTTTGCTGCTGACTGATTAGTTTAAAAAATTTTTTCGATGACTAGATGATACAACGTCTGACGTTAAAATAAGAAAAACCAGTAATTTACCAATGTCTCGATCCTAGAGAGACAAGTACATGACTCGCAAAACGAGTGCCCAGCAATACTTACTTACCTGGTGATTTCGATATGTTTCCTTGGCATACACCAGTAGCAAACATATGTACGATAAGTCGTTTAGAAGACAATGAATTACAATAGAAAAAAACACAAAAAACACCATAAATAAAATAACTTTAAAAAATTGTAAAAGAAATTACAATAATAATTATTGTCCATATTGAAAATGAGTCATATGGCAGAAACACGGAAATATTAAATAACTAATACGAAAATAATCAAGTTAGTAACGGATAGATTTTAATCGTAAAAAAGAGTAGAAAAACTTTCGAAGAGATACCCATAAAAAAATAAAGAATAATAATATATATAAATCACATCATTGTCAATTTCAGTTCGATATAATGAATTTTATTATTCTCAACTTGATGGTTAAGCATATTCTATCTTGATTCCTAAATATTCCTATACTTTCTCCCATTTCCACGACACTCTTTCAGTTCGGGTTTTTTTTTTGTGTGCATTTTTTGGTAAATACAAATACAACGTAGAAATATTTGCGCCAAATCTAAAAAGTTTCTCCTTATCAAACGACAATTTAAAGAATTAAGAAAACATTCCACGGTTTCTTAAGAAAATATATCTCTTCCTTGGATCAACCGCGGTTATTTTTTAAGTACCAAATTTTGTAATGACTGCCACTCAAAAACCAGTACACCGATTTTGATAAAATTCAATACCAAACCAGTCTTTAATAGTCTTTAATTACCACAAAAATTTTAAACCTAAATCTTTCAATTTATGGGAGTTATCGGTATGACAAAACTGTGGGTTAGTAAAACTTTGAGAAATCCTTTCTCCGAAACTACTGGATGAATTTCAAATATTTTAACACGAATATGTAACCCATGAAAGACTCCAACATTGTTCCAAGTTTCATTGACATACGTAAAAGAAGGGAAGTTCCACAGACAACCAAAAATTGCCAAAATGGATAAAAAATGGAAATATGTATACATGTAATTATAAATATCGTGAACAGAAATATTTGAGTAACCGATTGGGAAGTCCAGTACAAAAGAGTCTCACTCAGGTAACAGAAATTAAAAGTGCTATGTTTGATAGAAGTTTTCATGTACCAAACAGGCATTTATGAAAGGAAATATTTAATGTGAGAAGTGAAATTTTTAGCAACGAAAACATGATTTCGTTTTATTATTGTAACTAGTAAGTTATGAAATTCACATTTTGTAAAAAATTATTCCCAAAGGAAGATGTGGACGCTTTTTTCCTTATGGGAAATAGCATGTAAAAAGATATATCTCCATGAATACCCTTTCAGATGTGATAGCACTTGATAAACACTAGAGCTCCACCATTACTGGACATCCCAATATATTCGTGATCTACAACTCAAGATCAGCATTTTACCCCAAATCCCGCCCTAAGGTCCCACCATAGCACGAAATGCAACAGTTATGAAAATACACAAACAATAATTTGATTAATACTTTTCTCATACAGAATACAAAAATTCTCCTATTAGTTATACTCCTCCGCTGAAATATTGAAATGACTGAGGGAACTCTTTTTGGAATAATACTTACAAAATTACGCCATCAAAATTCCTCAACAACTTCCGCACTATGAACTTAAAATTAATATCCAATACAAAAAAAGTGAATTATGTTTGTACCACAGAGTATTAAATATAATAGAGGACGCATGTTCATCTAAAGCTGCAACAAAAAACAGCACCACTTTTGAAGTGATTTTTTTTTCTCATTTGGTATCAGATTTGAATTCCTTTGCTCCTTATTCGAGACTATGGACAATAGTCAGAAATTTTTATTAAAAATAATTTAATTAAATGAACGAATATATATAATTATTAATTTAGAAATCACCATCAACCCAAATTTCGTAGATAAAAATGGTAGGTACTAAAAATTGTCGGTACCACAGCAATGGCGTATATTTTTATCGTAAAAATGGTGCCATTTTTGTTTCACATGCATGCTCTATTGTATTTATACTCCGGGGTTTGTACTCCTGTTAAAAGACTTATCCCCTTTGACCATATATAGGATTAAACCAATAAAGCTCCATAAGACTAATGTACTTTTAAATATCAAAACATTCCGCCAAAAAAGTAGGCAACCCTAAGGTACTTTCTGAATATTTTTGACATTTTGCTAGAATTCACCAATTTGGAATACATCTGATAAAGAAATCCTTTGAATTCACAAGGATAGCATACATAAACACAAAGCGAAATACGTCAAAAGGAACGCTCTAGTTGTCTATTTAGCGCTGGCATGTCTAACCATAAATCTCTTCCTTTATTGGTCCAGTATTATATAGTCGAAATTGATCCCTAAATAAAATTTTGGGCATTCTAAAATAAAAAAAATTGTCAGTGGTCAAAAATGTAACTTAATTTCCTTGTCAACGTACTCGTAATTAATAATTACCAGCTCCACACTCTCTTTTCTTTGTTCTCCCTTTCCTTCCTCCTCTTCTTTCTTCATTTTTGTCAGGGGTAGTAGTGTACTTCCAATAGAAAAAAATAAAACTCAAATAATCGAGGTGGCACCCACCTTGAGCATTTCACTTTAGGAATTTTAAAATATATTTATCACCGACTGTGAATTGATAGAGAATCAAAATTAATATCAAACAAAGTAATTGTTTTGAAAATATTATGTGAAGTGACTCTCAAATTGATTGAGAATGTTATACTTTACTCAAAAACATTATAGAGAATATATTAGAGTACATAACTAGAAGAGTCAAATGTAAGAACGATACCTCCAAGTAATTTTTACATTTTTTCCGTAATCAATTATACCTATTTATAAACATATATAGATATAACATTGTTATAACTAATTCATAAGTCACTATTTATACTTAAGTATCGTTCTTGCTTTTGGCCTTGAGTGATGGTTCTATACTGCAAGGTTGATATAACAAATTATCAATAATTATTATCAATAAATTTAAATTTAAAATGCGAAATCAAAGAATCTGAAATACGTAACAAAAATAGTACCAATGCAAGCGCTAAATTCTGCAGTGCACGCTTCTAACTATTATATTTCTGTATAAAAAGTAACACTGAGTGACACATCTATAAGAAGTATACCACAACTCATTTATGGTTTTCGTTTCATCCCGTAAAGGAATCGATAGAGACATACAAACAAACATATATATACACACAAACGGAAATACAGCCAAATTGATAGAAAATTTATAAAAATATTCCTTCCATACAGATATAGAAAACCACTCATATATGACGAAAATTTAACTAGTCAAAAAATTATTTATCAAGAATCTCCTTATACTAATTAGACTGCAATGAATTTGCGTTGGGATTACATTCGGGACCATGGGAATTATTCGCACTTCCCCCATTTTCTTCTTCCCCCACTCTTTCATTTTCCTTCAACAATTTCTATTCTTTCTTCCACCTTTCCTAATTCAGTTTTTTCCCCTCAAATATTTTAATGCCTAGTTTAATTTAATTCAATTTAAGCTCCATATCGCTATAAATACATTAATCTCCTTTTAAATCGGAGAAAAAATTATAATGTAAATAGAATCAATAGCGAAACTTGTAAAAAATGAAACCTATCTGCGAAAAAATTCACAACCCACGACTTTCTAAGACAGTTAATATCGACACAAGCAAGACATAGTCCTAATTTTTTGGAAATAATCAACTTTTCATAGCATACAATTTTCATAGCATTCCAGGCGAAAATTAAAAACCTGACGTATACTTACTCTTTTTTACGACTTTTTTAACAGATCTACTGACTGATTTACTCGGGGTGGTGCTTTTCTTGGCATTCAGGATGCTTTGCTCACATTCTTTACGTACCTCATCAGCCGCATTATAATCCGTCAATGTGCCTGTAATTAACACAAACAAGATTAGCAACAACTCCAAATGCACTGAAAAGTTCTTCCAACTCCAAACACTGATTAAAATCTTATAATTCCTCCCAAAAAATCATATTAACAAAATTTCTTTTATTATCATCTTCAAAGTTATTTTTCATATTGATTCCTACCTTTGATGGGTGTTAAACTGTTTTTCTCCTTTCTCATAGAATCTTGCGATTTTCGTTCCACGGCAATAAGTTCGGTAGGACCTTAAATAAAATTCAAAATGAAAATTAGAAAGAAACAGAAATATTTTAGGTACGAAAAGATTATGAGACTGAACTGAGACTAAATTAACAATATATTTTTCGTCAATAATATGGCAGTGTTTTTCGAAAAATTTTGAATGCTTTTCAAAGTTGATCACCACTGAGTAAAGAAAAAAGACATCCTCTTTAAATCAAATTTAAAATTCCTCAAATTCATTCATAATTTCTCTTCCTTAAAACACACGGTAAAACTATTCAATTGTTTTTTCAATTCACCTTGAAAGCAAAAGAAATAATGATGCACAATTTTTCTAACGTTTGAAGTCAGAATTTTTAGGATTCTAGCCGTTATATGTTATCATTAGGCTTTAGTCTTCAGAGTACCCTCTTGGTACAATATAACCGCTTACAATAGAAATTCCATAAAAGTAGGAAGTTTCCGCTTTATTTCAAACAAATAAAATCAATATGATTGATAAAAACTTTTCAGACTGATTAAGATATTAAGCAACTACTGAAGATGGGAGGAAACTTGAAGAAAAAATTTAAAAAAGTACTACTGGTCCTCTTTCAATACTTTTTATTTCACAAGTGAAATATTTTCCAGATAATAGAATTAAAGTTGAATAAATGATAGGTTTACCCAAAGACTCAAAAAATATAGGTTCACCGTTCTCATCTCTGAGTAATGATTAAAGCGAGTTAGAAAAATCGTTTGCATAGAACGTAACCAAATTCCGCTCATTCGCACAAAAAGTTTACATCCAAACGACCAAAAATTTTGCAGCAATATTTATGAAAGGAAAGGTAATTATTACAAAAAAGGACATATCCAAGGGGATTTTTGTCAATGCCTCCGTGAATAGGAGATATTACTGTAACAACAATAGAAAAATAATTTATTTAAAAAATAATCTCCCTAAACTGAAAGAAAAAAAGAATCTTCATAAGTTTGTAAACATATGATAGAAACAATTGCAATTTAGTCATGAACTTTTTCTAAAATAAAGAAAATTTAAAAAATAAGTATATGTAGGTTTAACAGAGACATTCCTTATAGTCAAGTAAAATATTACAAAAAAAAAAAATTAGCACATAAATTTTAACTATACAGGGTAGTTGGGTGGGTCCCCTAGATTAACATACTAAAAGTTCCACCCTCCCCACCTTTTGCATTTTTTTTTGGATGGGGTGTTTGTCCCTTAAAATTTGATTTATTGTGTTTTTCTCCGCGAATTTTGATTTTGTGATAAAAATAGATCAGTAAAAAATTGTTCAGCGTAAAATTTCTTACAAAAAAGATGGTAATTAGTTTTTTTCCCAACGCCCCCCTTTTCCCTCCAGAGAGTCTTGAAAAAACCATTCTTAAGTGAATATGTTCAATAGCATTGTATGGGAGATATTACTCGTAATTATCACACCGTGTAGATAATTTGTAAACACAATAGATATTTTCTATCATCTACTCACTTCCAACAAAAAAGGTTATATACAGTTTTTTTTGGCGCCCCCCTCCCACTAGGTACCTGAAAACAACCAAATTCAGTGAATATAGTTGTTTTCAAAACTTTGGGGGGGAAGGAGGGCGTCAAACAAAAGCTTTGAAGGTTGAAGGGATGATAAGCGGGTATGGAAGGGGAGTGGATGGATAAAAAATATGCATTGCGTTTTCGAACTATATACATAGTATGATAATTACATTTATATTTCCCATATAATTCTATTGAACCTGTTTAGTGAAGAATGGTTTTTTCAAGACTTTCTGGAAGGAAAGTGGAACGTCGGGGAAAAAACTGCATACGAACTTACTTGTAGAAAAGTTTATGCTGAACAATTTCGTACAGACCTACTTTTATCACAAAATCAAAATTCGCGAAGAAAAACGGGAAAAACCAAATTTTGGGGAATAAACACACTCCTTCCCAAAAATGCAAAAAGTGGAGAGGGTGCAACTTTTAGTATGTTATTCCAAGAAACTCACCCATCCAACAACCCTATAAAGTTGACATTTGTGCGTTAATTTTTCTTTTTACTCACTTTGATGCTAATTCGACTTGATTATTAAAACCACTAAGGAAGAGGAAAAAAAACTTAAAAAAAACTTCCTTAATTTGTAGAACTGATAGCCATCAAGCCCAAAGGATGAATTCGGAAAAGCAGCAAGCATTTAACTACTCAAATTCATGAGAATAAAGAAAATTTCAATGAACGCATTCAACTTTTTATGGTAAACCTTGCATTCACATTAATATGGAATTAACGCAAACGTTATTTTCCCAAGAAATGGTCAAAATTTCGTCAGAAGAAATAAATTGTCTAGGAATTCACCCACATTTACCGAAATGAAACTGACGAACAGTCTTTAGTTAGGAATGTCCCAATCTGTTTTCTTCCCACTCTTGAAGAAACGAAATTCAACACAAAATTGTTCACAGCCACCTCAATGTCAACTCAGAAATTAGCTAACATTTAACTCTTACGCTGCAACGTAGTCTTTTCGGCAGGAAAATGCACGTTGTCACACACATACACAATAATTTAATCGATAATGAATAGTTCGTCAACACACGTTATAATCATCATAATCAGGAACCAAACTACTTCAAACAGTTATAATTAACTTGAAACTTTGACTCTATTCATTCAATACAGGTAAAGTAATCCCCCAAAATTTCCCCTATAAACCATACATTTTAAGAATATACACAAACCAAGCGAGAATAACAGACTAAAGAGCTGAATCGGCCCTCTCATTCAACGATATGAAATAACATTAATTCAATAAACTTCTTCATAAAATAGACCAAGATGAAAGCTTCACAGTAAGTAAGATTACTTTTCGGATAAGTTTCCCACTTCATTTATGGAAAAAATTACTCGTTGAAACAAATACAGTTTCCATGTAAACACTACTCAGAATCACAGTCAATTTTTTTCACAAACGAATTGAGACGGACTCATATAACAAGAGTGCAGTGGGTAGGCGACTTATACGATAAAAAAAATTCCAATAACAACAAAATAATATTTATTCTAACCAGCTTCTTGAATTTCAGAACTAAATTGCTTTGAAGAGGAATTATATGAGACAACCAATAATTTTGATCAATAGGCTGTAGCCTATAATTACAGTAAAAGATGGTGGATATTTCCATGCTATTGGTAACTGGACAAGATCTTACCAAAATTAAGCACAAACCTTTAGCAGTTAGGAACGAGTAAATTAATCCGATATTAGAATATTAACGAGACTTAAGTCTAGAGTGTATAAATAGTCACGTCTCACATCAAATAGCAATAGAAATAAAACTGAAACCATGTTGATGTTAAACTTTATTTTTTACAGAAAAATTTACATCAAAATAGAAAAAAGCACTTTATTACAGTGAAAATCAACTGTCAAGGTGCCTTAAACATGGCTGATAAAATCACCCATGTACGCATGCGTAAGCACCGCTTGTGAAATTCCAACCAGTGCAATGCACAGCTTAGGAACACAAACAAAAGAAACTTTGTTTTCTAAAAACAATCAGAACTTTGTATCAAAACTAGAATTTAAAAAATTATTTCATTAGAAATTTTTGCAACATCTGCTGATCGATTAGTTGGATACTAAATTGAACACATTTCCAGGTAATTTCAATTTTAATACAGAACTTTTTTTTTTGGCCGGAAACACATCTTCAAATTCTATTTAAAAAAGGAGAAATAAGCTCTTTAAATTCAAAATTTTGAGCTAAACCAATAATAAGAATGAAATTAAGAAGAAAAAAGAAGAAAAAAAAATTCTTTCTGCAGCAAGAAAGTAAACTCGGAGAGTTAAATTTCAAGAAGAGGAAGAAAGAACAAAAAAACTTGCGCACCAAGCTTCGCAAGAAAAAGTAGATTTTCTTTATTTAAAAATCACCTACATCACCAACATTCTTCTAATAAAGTAATACATAAAATATTTATATTTTTTGCAAAAAATTACCAATATCCTACAAATACGATGCATGCGATAAAATACACTGATTAAGTATCATGTTTTCAAAATATTTCATGAATGTGTCAAATTTTTTTTTTTTTTTTTGTAAAATGAAAAATTATTTTAAGTTTTAACAAGCACAATTTTAGGAAATAATTCGATGGCTTTCTTTCCTCCAGTGACGAGAATTGTAGATTGAATAGTAATAATAAAAAAAAAAAAAATGAAAAAAAAATTTTTTATTGCAAAACGAAATATAGTGCAGTTGTCTACGTTCTGGTTACGAAAATATTAGGAGAGATTTTAGTGCCAGAGTTCAAATCTAGTGCACTGCAGCGGGTGGGGGTCGACGAAAATTAACTTTTTTCTGAGATCGTGTTGGTAGTTAAAATGAGTGGTTTTCTCGATGAAGGCTAGAAAATGAAATTTTTCAGGTTTGTTATCAGAGGGGTAAAAGAGAGAAAATCACACAGAATAGCTAATGAGTTGGGAACAAATTGACCAATCAAAACCAAAATTGGTAGGTCTGGTCCTTGTACGGGAGATACTCTTTGTACCAAATTTCATGATAACTGAAAAAGAATTGCAATTTTTATAGAGATAACATGAAAGATTAACACCTCCAACAGTCCCAAGGACCAAATTTGGAATCATAACTTTTAGTTTATTTAGGACAATATTCCTTACATTCTTTATCAAGTCCTCATTGTTAAAAATTATTCCCAGACAAAATGAGTATAACTGAAGAAGGGAAATAATTTTTGTACAAATAATCCCGCATCATTGCTTTTTAAGTAGGTTTCGTTTAAAAAATCTACTTATTACGCTTGGTGCGGTATTAGCCTAAGGGTTGGGGTGGGTACTTTTTCGTTTCATGACCTGAGGAAAATTTTGGCACCACTAATAGATAGATAGATATATAGATAAATAGGTAGGTAGGTAGGTAGATAGGTAGGTAGATACGTTGGTAGGTAAACAGATAAATAGATAGATAATCATACATATTGTTTTCTTATTCCCACGGTGCAGGTCGCAATTTTCGTCCGCTAATCACTAAATTTTGTATGAGCATTTGTACTAAACCAAGGACCAAATCTGTTGATTTTGGTACGGATCGGCCGGACGGTACTTCCTGTACCTCCATTTTTATTTTTATTTTGGCTATACAATGCTCAATTTTACACCAATAGCCACGAAATTCAAAATAAATATTTATTTTTAATTCATTTCACTAAGCTACCAATTTTGGCGTGGAATGGTCGGACGGTACTTCTGATACCGCTATTATTGTTTTTATATTGGTCATAAAATGCGGAATTTTGGAACCATATGTACAAAATTAGAAAAACATATTTATTATGATTCACTGTAGCATACTACATTTTTTGGTGCGGATCAACTGGACGGTACTTCCGGTACAGTTATTATTGTTTTTATATTTATCATAAAATGCAGATTTTTGGAACCATATGTATGAAATTAGAAAAACATATTTATTATAATTCATTGTAGCATACTACCAATTTTGGTGCAGATCGATTGGATGATACTTCCGGTAAAGCTTTTTTTTCCTCTTTTTTTTTCATATTGCATGAACATTACTTTTTATAAAAATTAACGGCATGTTTATGTTTTCTTTTTTGTTCTTTTATAAATTTATGGTATTTCTTTGATTTTATTTGAAATTATATATGATTATTTACCGTACTTTATCATCGTAATCAATTTTTCATTTCAAGAAATAATGCTTTTAAATTTCACATTGTCTAATATTTAGTCAACAGCTAACAAATTTCATACAATTATAACATACCATTTACGCATATGAACTTAAAGACAATTAATGTGACCATCAAAATTCATAATGTTTTTTCTCGAAAACCTACTTTTTCTAACGAGGCTTGCTACGCTAGAATTCTTTACAATACTTTTACGACTAACTCCGTAGTTCTCTATACAAAGGAAATTGAGATATGCCGATTAGGTTTTAATATGTAGGTATTCAACGAAGAATGTGTGGTTCAAATAAACTCTACATATTCATAACGACAAAACAATAGCATTGATATCGTTCAACTTCCTCAGAAAGCGACTTTTGTCCCATACTTTCTGCCAATATTACTACGATATATTCGAAAAGCAAGCAAATAAAATAGCTACGATCTTACCTCAAAAACCCGAATTCAGCTCTCATAATAGAATCTCGATTAAATTCGAATCTGGTGAATGAATTATCAAAGACGATAAGGCAATTTTTAATTGATTCTTCAGTGTGTGAAAGAAATCTTATAGAATTAAGTGACCAAAGCAACGTCTATTTTTTATATTTAAAAAAAATTTCTTATGCAACATCGTTTGTCTCGATTTGGAAAAAAAAAAAGAAGTGATCCGGAAATAATAAATATAATATTCTGATGTAATTTTGAATGAATTTTTCAACGTTAATCATGACAAATGGCAACATCCTAAATGTAAATTTCATTAACAAAATATATGTCTAAATTTCGAAAAAATTTGAAAATTTGAAAATAAAAATAGAGAAGGAAAAAAATTCACTTGCTAGCACTCAAGGTTATCAGTAGATTACTGTTTCGAAAAACAACGAAATTATTTCAACGACTTATCTCCAAATTTTCAAACTTTTCCAACACGGCTGAAAACAATTAACTGGAAATTTTACTGAAGCAAAGCGGCTTGAATTTTAAGACTTTTTCAACTCCCTAAATATCATAGCAGACAAAAATAAACCATCTACTGCCATCTTGAAAACAATGACGAGAATGAAAATGAATCAACGAAATGTTCAGCTCAATATTTAAAAGTTTACAGCTCGTAACGCTTCAATTATCGGAAAAAGATTCATATTAGTCTAAGAATATTTATAGGTTTTATTCAGCTCTACCAACTGATAAAATTCCATGAACGATTCCCAAGGCACCCTGTACACGTAGTCAATGATCGCGTCATTAAAAATATATCGTTAACATCAGCTCTTACTACATTGTGGCAAGCTTAATGCCATTCCAGGTAACCATTTTGAGCACTCCAGTGCATCCCAAAGGTGACAATCCCGTTCTAATGTCTCAAAATTTAGATAATCAGTATTAGATGAATCATTGTATTCTGAAATCAACAGAAATTTTTCGTGAGAATAAATGCTATTTATTTTACGGAAAGAGTTGTTTTGACTTCTCTAACTCACTGACTAGTTCGCGGGCGTTATTAGAATTATTTCCGGGTTTAAAAGAAGATAATCTCAGTTTCACAGCGATAAATGGGTATTCAGGGGGCTCGATAAACTGATTCCAGCTTGTATACCGGCACCAAGGATCACCACTCATGATTCTATAAGCGTACGGGTCCATAAATGGCCTGTGAATCAAAAAACTTATGACAAATGAAGAAATAAATAAGCTCATATCAATTATTAAAAAAAATCCAACGATGTTACGTTAATCTGAAAATATTTAACCATCATTTTACCCTAATAATATTTAGGGACCCAATTTTTAGGCATCCATCTTTTGTTTCATATAGCGCAGAAAAAAAGTATCCTATGTTACGTTGAGACTTATCTTGTATAATCATCATGAATACAAATTTTATCTCGGGATGACTGAATGAATATTTCGAAATAGTTCATAAATTTCATCATTTTTAAGTAACAAATTTGATTTTTGATTCATTTTACCTTAAAAATATAAGCAAGCTAGTGAGCTAGTTTGAATGATTCTGAAAGATTCTTTAGTAAGTTTTAGGAATTAGAGATGTAACAATTTTTTAATACTACAAAGGTAGATGAATATTTGGAGAAGTTGGAACAACCACAAAGCTCAACACAATCTCCAAAAATTAAATATTATTAAAATTTTATGAACATCTATTTTCAAAAGATATATTCATATTATAAATCAAAAGTTCATACCTTTGATTTTTGACACAAAAAATATTTGAACCTGAATAATATCCATGAATTCAATAGCTGAAAAGAGAAAAACAAGCAAAATACAAACCCAGGGCCAACGATAGGACAACCCTGAACGGTAGGAGCAACTTTAATAGCTTGACTACCCAGATCTAGAGAACCATTCATGATTTTCACACAGAGTCTTTGATCTTCTTCACTTGAAAATTTTAGGAAACCGAAACCTCGGCTTGCCCCTTTATCATCTACAATGACTGTAACAAAAGCAATGGGTAAATTTTATATTCAAAAACATACTTGAAATTAATGTACAGGATGTTTACCTTTAGCATCACATAGAGATTTGAAGCGATCGCCAAAGAATTTGAAAAAACGATAATCATCAATTTCCTGCGATAGATCGCCCACCCACACATTATGCACCGAAGTATTAATGCCAGTTCCTTGCCTAAGTTTGAATGGCATTGAACTCTTTAAAGGAGAAATAGGAAATGAAAGAAAGTAAGACAGAGTTCTGAAAATAATAAACTGTGGTATTGAAGTTCACTTACGCTGCCGCTACTTGAAATTGAAATAGGTTTTCCATTCAACTGAGATACTGCTTCTCTGGCTGCATCTTCATTAGCAAACTGAATGGTGCAGATTCCTTTGTTACCTCCTTTCTTATCTTTCGTAATTGACGCACTAATGGGTTTAAAACCGAGTTTGCTAATTACATTCGATATGAAGCCTTGAGTCATGAAGACAGGAACCTATGAAAACAGAACGAAGTCTGAAAATGAAATATCTTTCTCACGCTACGTAAAAACATTTGAAATTAATAAAATAGATTCTACAATAAACATGTCAGTTCTGCAATGGAGTCGGCTCACAAGCCGGTCTTTTAATCTTAGATAACTACTCACCTCACTCATTACAACTTGCGACGGATGAGACATGGTTACCGGTGCAACTATTCGAACGGATGAGCAAAACAACGTCCAAAATAGAGGAACAAATCAAAGCTAACCAAAATAATTAATTTCAGTTAACCAGTTCTTACAAATAGTTCTTAAGAATCAAGGTTCTAAGCCATCTCACATCCACGAAACAAAATAATACACAGTAATTAGCATTTAGCAAGACTCCACAATTTCACAAAGCGACTCAGCGTTAGCACAGTGTAAATAAATTAGTATTACACTGTGTTAGTAGGGGCGTGTTCAGAATAAACGCGCGGAGTTATCATGATTTTATCTCGTTTGTTTGTCCACTAGTTATATATCACGCCGCAAACGCCACTGTCGATCTTTTAGGGAGAATCCCCGTTAGATTTCATGCTCGTTGATTAAATTGTGTTGTAACGGAAATCCCACCTTCACTCATTCTTCATCATCATCATCACGATCACTATATATATGTCATACGTACACTCTCACCACAAAGTGTTTTTCCCCCTACTACTTTCGATCGTACATTGCTGTTGCTTCGCCATTTCATATTCTGTTAATATTGTATTAATCATTCGTGTAATAAACCTCCAGATTATTAGAAGTCTCAAGTTCTTTCGATCCTCGTTCTGTACGCCTCACATCATGGTAGCCATCGCTGCGGTAGAACTATGAGGAGAGACTTAGAAACTTAAACAAATGAAATAATTTTTTTTGAATTCATTTACTGTTGCGCGAAAATCTTTTCATGTTTTCTGTTGAATTATACAAAATAGTTACCGGTTTATTTTCGAGAAGTTTAACTCGAAATATAATACATTTTTAATTTTTGAAAAATTCAAAATTGAATAAAAATTTGAAGCTGAAGTTCCCGACTTAATAACGGCCGATCCTGAAAGTCATCGAACGCTAAATTCAGGAAGGACCGCCAAAAAGATCGAGTGAACAGCCCAAGGAAACCTGCTCCCGTCGTCGAGGACTCATCGCAGATCCACACATCGAGGACCCAATTTTTCGGCCAACTCCAAACCAAAATTAAGCAGGCAGTACAACGGTGGACAGCAGAGTGCAGAAAACTGAAATTATTCGTCGGCGCAACAGAAAAAAGTAACGTACAAATTTTCAAATTTTGTAAAGGTAATATTCATTGAAGTTAGTTATTTTTCGTGATTGCATAATTTTATTTTGAACTGAGCCCAATAGAAAAATTGAGAATTATAAATTTTTTATGCCCCCTACAATAAGTTTGTGCGAAGGAAAATTAGGAGAATACAATATTGAAAAGGAGGAACTGAAAGAATTAATTGATAAATTTGAAGGCGAAAAAGTAATAGATGTAAAAATTGAAACTTACAACTTACCCTACGTCACATATTTTACTGGGGAAATAATATTAGAGTCCTTTGTAGTAGATATATCCGGAAGAATAGAAAACATTAGTACCTTAAAATATATTAAAATTTTGGAATCCTCAGTAAATTATTTTTCAAACAGAATTTATAGTTCAGAAAAATCAAAAGAAAAATTTATGAATAGATTTTTTAATTAATAAATAACAACAAAAACTGGAGGATATCGAAAGAAAGAAAATTGAAAATAAAGAAAAAGAAAAAATAATTAAAAAAATTGAAAAGGAATCAATAGAGAATAAAAAATACATAGCTGTCATTAATATCGAAAAAAGTGTGTTAGGATTACGAAAAATTAAAGAAAATATGGCATCCCAAAACAAAATTAAACCTATACAAGCGCCATTGGGAAAAGTGTTTAATGGAAAGTATTACTTAGATTGGCGAAGAATGATAATTTCGGCTATTAGGGGAGCCGGGTATTATGATATTTTTGGAGAACATGAATTCCTGCAATTATATATTGACCATATAGACGATCTAAATTTTCGTCCCGAAAAAGATATGATAAGCTATTGTAAAATGCAAGACAATGCAAAAGCATTTATACTGGAAAGAGTGTCGAATGAAATAACAAAACAAATAAGGGATTGTAATACAGCGATATTAATGTTAAAAAAACTGGATAATATTTATGGTACGAAAACTTCCGTCACAGCAAATATAGCGAAGGCAAAATGGACTGAGTTTAGATTTCAACCAGGAGGAAATATGAAGGGTTTCTTAAAAAAATGGGATGAATTAGTAACCGACGTAAGAGATAGCGGTAAAGAAGTCACTGAATCGGAAGAATTAGAGAATCTGCAATTAGCTTTATGCTATGAACAAGCAATTGCGAAAATTCAATATGAAAATTTACCTTCAAATGAAAAAAAATTTAGATAATTTTAAAAGAATATTAAGGGAAGACTCTGATCAAAAATTCAGAGATCAAACTTTGAAAAAACAAAATGGTAATAATAACCAAATAAATAATAATTATAGAAACAATAATAATAATTACAATAGGAATAATTACAGGGGTAGATATAATAACTATAGAAGTAGAAATAATTATAGAGGAAACGGCAATGGTCATAATGGTTATACAAATAGTAATCGAAATAATTTTTATAATAATAGTAATGGTAATAATAATGAAACAAACCAGAACCAGAATAATAACTCGAATAATAATGGGAACAATGGTAATGGAAATTATAGAGGAAATAGTTACAGAGGTAACTCGAATTATAGAGGCAATAATTATAGAGGTAACAATTATAGAGGTAATAATAGGAATAATTATCAGAATAATAATCCAAAATGTTACAAGTGGGGGCAATTTGGCCATATAGCGCAAAATTGCAGTAATAATAATTCACAAGAAAATAATAATAATAATAATTTTAATAATAGTCAGGGAACATATCCCCCAAAAGCTAATACAACCCAACCGAACTCCAATAAAAAAGAGAATTCGGAACAGCAAGTGAAGATGTCTTGTATGGTGAAAAAGTTCAATAAAAATAGTAATGAATGGTTGTTGAATGAACTTATAAATAATAATAAAAATAATAAATATGAAAATTATGATATATTAAATCACAAAGCAATTTTGGATGGAGCTGCAGAAGTGCATTTGACATCTGACTTGGACAAATTAGTCGATGTTAAAAAATTTGTGACTCCAATAAAATTGCAATGTGCTGGTAAAAATACTTTCTTATATGCTACTCACACAGGGAGAATGGTGATCAAAGTCGAAAACTATAACAGAGTTCAATCATTGATAGAATTAAATGATGTTCATTATGTGCCCGATTTAAACCTAGACATTATTTCAGCAATAAAAATTACAAACACAGGTATGATCAATATTGATCAACAGAAGGATATTGCTAATATATATTTTATTGAAAATGCAGAAATAATAATGACTGCAAAAAAAGAAGAGGGAATATTTTATATATATTATAATATTGAAAATAATAATAAAAACATTATTAATAATATGAATAATAATGAAAATAATATGATATGTGTCCCCGTCACTCAAAATATAGATGATGAATGGGATGACTTTACCGTAGAATTAGAAATTCAGGAAGATGACGATAATAAGGAATCACCTGAGGGGGGTGAAGAGGAAGAAATAAGAGAAGACAATAATGAAATTGAGGAAATACCTCAAAACCCACAAATAAATAATAATATTAATAAAAAATTAATCATACATAGGAGACTAGGGCATTTGAATGCCAGATATTTACAAAAACTAAAAAATTTAGCAGTAGGCATTCCCGATAATATAAATTTTAGGGATGAAGATTTTTTGAATTGTCAAATATGTTGTCTAGCAAATAATACGAGGTTGGGACATAATGGTATTAGAACTAAACCAACTCGAAAATTAGAAGTGGCATCCTCAGATATTATGGGTCCATTTACGCCCTCAGTAGCGAATCAAAAATATATCTTAACCTTTATAGATCACTTCTCAAAATATACCTTCGTAATGCCCATTGTTAGCAAAAGTCAAGTAACAAACGAATTTAAGAATATTATAGTATCCATGAAAAATAAATTTCCGGAGTACCCCATAGGGACTATTAGGTGTGATAATGCCAAGGAATATACTGATATAAAAATAATAAATTATTGCAAAGAGGTTGGCATAACAATGGATTATGTGGTGCCATATTCTCCAGAATTAAATGGTGTTGCCGAAAGGCAAAATCAAACTTTAATGAGGAGAGTACGGGCCATGCTAATTGATGCCAACCTTGACATAAAGTATTGGTCTTATGCTGTGGTAACAGCGGCCTATTTAATTAATAGATCCCCCACGAAAGCAAATGAGGGATATAAAACACCCTATGAACTATTTTATGGGATAAAACCAAACCTTAAGAACCTAAAAGTCTTTGGAGCATTGACCTACAGACATATTCCTGTAGAAGTCAGAAAGCAAAACGCCACTAAAGCCAAAGCAAAATCGAAAAACAAAATTGACCCAAAGCTAGCACATAGAGCAGAGAAAAATATAATGATGGGTTATACAAATATAGGATATTGTCTTAAAGACCCCTATAATACAAAATCATATATCTCATGTGATGTTAAGGTAGATGAAACCCAGAATATAAAATCATTACTAATAAATAATAAACCATTAGTAATAAAGTCATCAGATTACGAGTATGATTTGGGGATAATTAACCCTGTAGTCATGAATATAAATATAAGATATAATAAAATATATATAGAAGATAACATACCAAAAAATTATTCTGAAATAGAAATAAACCCTTTTAGAGATGATTGGATCAGAGCCATAAATGATGAATTTAATTCTCTCGATGATATGAATGTGTGGGAAATAGTCGACTATGATCGCCAAAAACTCATAGATACAAGATGGATTTTCACAATTAAATTTGATGAATTTGGAAATCCAAAACCCAAGGCAAGACTTGTAGCAAGAGGTTTTAAGGATAGAACCGAATATGGTATTGCTGAAACCCATGGCCCTGTGGCATCAGTAGGAACAATAAGATCCTTACTATCTATAATAAATAAAGAAAAATTAATTATGGTGCAGTATTATGTAAAAACTGCATACCTAAATTCACCAATCATTAAACCCATTTTTGTGAGAAGACCTGAAGGTGTGAATATCAATACGAATCAGGTGTTGGAATTGAAAAAGTCTATATATGGACTAAAAACGTCTAGTAAGTCATGGTATGACCTGTTGGACGCAAAGGTAAGAGAGATGGGCTTTACTAAAACTAAAAGCGATAGATGCTTATACACAATAATTAATAATAATGAAAAAATATATTTTTTAACATATGTGGATGACATATTGATCGCATCAAACTTACAGTCATCAATCACAAAAATAAATGAGGAACTACAAAAAGACTTTACGATTACCATAATAAATAACCCAAGATTTTTTGTGGGATTAGAAATAACGAGAGATATAGAACATAATACAATAATACTTCCCCAATACAAACATATAGGTAAAATATTAAAAAAATTTGGAATTTCGGAGTTAAAAAATACGAACACTCCGATGGAAATGGGACTAAAGTTGGACAAAATTGAAGGTGGCATAGATGACACCGAATATAGGTCAATGATAGGTGGATTGCTATACTTAGCGAGACTTACAAGACCGGACATATTATTCCCGGTAAATTTTTTATCCCGCTTTCAAAATAATTCTAATAACACATTAAAAAATTATGTAAAAAGAATTTTCAAATATATTAATACTACAAAAAATTATAATATAATATATAGATCGAAAGGGGATGGTATACAGGCCTATATTGATGCCTCATATGCACCCCAAGTAGATGAAAATAATATAGATCTAAATAATTTAGGAAAAGGGAAATCCATAACTGGATTTATGATATTTTCTTATGGGGATTTGATAGAATGGAATTGCGGCAAGCAAACTATTCATGCATCGTCTAGCACAGCAGCTGAAATAATTGTGGTTTATGATGCACTCGATACCATAAAAGTCATACAAAATATAAATTACGAAATTTTAGATGAAAAATTAAGTGTGGATATAATGGAAGATAATATCTCAACACAAAAAATATGTTCAGGGGGTAGTCAGAAAAAGTCGAAAGCCCTAATGATCAAATGCTACTCAATTTTGGAGGCATTTGAAGAAAAAATAATATTTTTTAGGACTGTAAGCTCCGAAAATCAGTTGGCAGATATTTTGACAAAATCATTGGATCGTTCAAAGTTCGAAAATATAGTTGTCAAAATATTAAACGAAACAAATATCTATACATAATATAAAAATAATTCATTTATTTCAAAGTCATAATATATCTCAAAATTTACCATTTCAAAGTACAAGTCGTCCCAAGTCCAAAATATAGGTCGTAACATGAAAAAAGATGCTTAAAAGTTAACCTTCAATTACTGCAAAAATTAGTACGCAACAAAGCCATTTACTAGAAAATACTTGTAACAGATAAATACCCGACCTCTTAAAAATGTGAACAAAAGAAAAAGCAGAAAAATCGAACAGGAATAAACCCTACAATTCACATAATAAAAACCCTATACATTTTCAAACAACCATGAGAGAAATACACGTAATATTCCCACACGAAATAGTGAAAAGAACTCTCCGACAATAAATACAATAAAGATTAAACCCATTACATGACCGCAAAACAAGATAAGTCAAAAATGTTCCTTTATCACATTACATCTTAAGCGCCAGTTCAAATACAATAGCAATACACGAAAGATAATAAACGATACGATGAATATTATACTACAATCTTTTTCATGTCACACGTTTAAGATAAAATACAAAACGTAACGTTCCTTTGAATTCGATCAACTTCTAATTGGAAATACCATATTATATATATATTTTTTTTCTATTTCTTTTTCTTTATGTATACGTGAATATTTTTTCTTCTCAAATTCTTTTTATAATTTTTTTCTTCTTTCCCTAATCGAAAGACATAACAATTAAATCACACGTTACCTATAATAAAATAATATTTTGCATGTTACCAATTTTATATTATTATAATAATTTTTTTTACAATATTTTTTTTTACATATTATATATTATCATTGAATATCTTATGCATGTTACCATATTTATTTATTTGTTTATTTTATTATTTTATTTATTCTCGAAGCACAGCACAACAAAATTTTATTTTGAAACTTAGTTACCATAATATTTAAATAATACGATGTCAATATTTTTATTTTTTATTTTTGAAATTTTTTATTACGCATATGTCATTTTGAAATTAATATTTTTCTTGTATAAACAATAATAATTCGTTTACTTTCAGCGTCAAACATGATGAAGAACTCATTCGGTAAAATTTCAGGGGGGTGTTGTAACGGAAATCCCACCTTCACTCATTCTTCATCATCATCATCACGATCACTATATATATGTCATACGTACACTCTCACCACGAAGTGCTTTTCCCCCTACTACTTTCGATCGTACATTGCTGTTGCTTCGCCATTTCATATTCTGTTAATATTGTATTAATCATTCGTGTAATAAACCTCCAGATTATTAGAAGTCTCAAGTTCTTTCGATCCTCGTTCTGTACGCCTCACATCAAATTGATTTTTATAGTTTAGTTAATTTTATGATTAACGTTATTCTTATTTCTATCAAATAAAGAATCAATCAGTTATGTAAATGTCGTTCCTAATGGATTAATTTCAAATCATTTTATTCCTAATTTCTTCCTATAATTTTGGCGAAATGAAATACAATACTCCATCAACCTGTGAAAAGAATTTCTTGTTGCAAGCTATCAGTGAGAGTAAAGTAAGTTCATCATTATTTTTTATTTTTTTGGAGAAGATAATTGAATATGATTTCTTTAATTCAGTATTATTTTTTTCGTTATTTATAGAGATTAGATGGCAGACAGCTTCATGAAAGCAGAAACGAAACTATTCATTTCGGTACTGATTGGGGTAATTGTCTTGTCACTCTAGGAGAAACTAGGTATTTAATTCTTTCTAATATCAACACTTCTGGCCAAAAGATGTGTATTCAAATTAAGTTATTTTACTGTAGAGTCCTGGCCCAAGTATCTTGCGATATTCAACCTCCAAAAGCATCTAAACCAAACGATGGGTTGTTATTTGTGCACGTAGAAATGAGCCCAATGGCTGCCCTACACTTCGAATCCAATCGACAATCCGATATTAGTATTCAAGTTAACAGACTGCTGGAAAAATGTTTGAAGGAATCGAAATGTGTTGATCTTGAAGCTCTATGTATAGTATCTGATGAAAAAGTAAGTTATATTGTAATGTGAGAGTCATTGATATAGGTATTTGTCCAAAAATACTCTATTACTTTTTTATTAGTTGCCATTTGTTATAATGAATTGAGAAGTGTGTGAAAAAGGCAATTAATCGTTTGAGGAAGAAATTAATTTTGTATTAACCAGTCATTTCAAAAAGGCCCATCATTCCCTTTCAATTAGTTTTGAGAAAAACAAAAAACAAATTTTTCATTCATGACCAAATTGACTTGGAACCTTAAGCTCGTGGATATTTGTACCCCACAGCATCCATTTGAAGTCTCATTTAAGAAATCCATCATAAGATCCCCATAACGCCTGTAAAAGGGGAGAGAAATTCTGGAATTGACTTTTCTGCGTATTAAGTTTTTTTTTACCTCAAAAAAGCCACTACATCTTGCAAAACAAATCATGAATTTACTACGAAAGAATATCACAACATATCGTAGAACGGACAATAGTTTTCAGGTGCACATTAATACAGATTCTTAATATAATTTTCCGTTTCTATGGTTGATGGTAATAAATTCTGATAAGCTCTTATAGTAGGCATTGTGATATGATAATGACGGGTATTAGGTTGAAAAAAATGTCGAATGTAGCCTGCTTAAATCTATCTACAAAATGTCTAGCCAGTATCTGTCTTTTTTTCTTAGACAGTGTTAGGAATTTGTGATATTTATGAATCACAAACGCCTTCCTTTCTGATTTTGTGATCTAGTCGATAACATCATTGTTGGAGAACCGAAATATTCGATGATAATACTATTTTGGTGCAAAGAGGAACAGGTCAAAGAATCATTTGTCTCACACAGAAATACCAGTTAACACCTTAAACCCTACTGTACAGACTGTGTACCAACACAGAAAAACAAAATTGAGCTTAATGGAAGGAATTCTTTTTTTTCTTTAAACTGATGAAAATTTCTGTGTAGAAATCGATTCATCATTCATGAATGAGTTCCACTGTGCTCATTTTATATTTTTTGACGCGTGTGTCCACCCATTTAACCAATAAGGAATGAGTTCCTCTCTGTTCTTGTCGATTAGGCGACATTTTGCAGTTGAAAACCATGTGTAATTAATATACCTCAAAAATGTGGAATGATACCACTATTGAAATGATGGGTTCTTAGTTTAAAAATTTTGGTTTCTTTTTTCGTTTCTTATTTTTTATTTTCTGAGAAGAGAAATACATTTTCAAAATAATATTATGTAAAAGATTTTATTTGGGAAAGTGATGAAAGAAAAATAAATTAGTCTTCTTAATTTTCATTCATAATTGGTATCTTCAAGCAAAAATATTGGTGGATATTTCATGTATTATAATTATACTGTTGAATTTTTTCAGGTTTGGAATGTACGAATAGATTTAAACGTAATGAACTACGAAGGTAACCTAGCTGGATGTTGTTCTATTGCTGCCTTAGCAGCGCTGGCTCACTTCAGACATCCTGACGTAACTTCTACCGGTGAAAAAATTATTATTCATCCCTACTATGAAAAAGACCCAATACCAATAAATTTGCATCATTATCCAGTTATAATTTCTTATGCTTTATTTAACAATGGGAAAGTATTTGACTCATTTTTTATTATTTCTAGTATTTTTTAATAATTTTTCAATATTTGGTCTTCATTTTGAATTGCAGAAAGCACATCGTGAGTGATCCAACTGCTTTAGAAGAAAAAGTCGCTGATTCTCTGTTACTATTGAGTGTAAATAGTTACCGGGAAATTTGTGGAATGCATTTCGAAGGAATTCCGCTACCCTCGAGCGATGTGGTCATAAAATGTTCTCGAAATGCCATTAATACTGCTTGTCATTTGGTGAACCAAATTAAAAAATCATTGAAAGATGATTTGGAGAAAAGGTTAGAAATTATTCTTGATCACGCGTATTAATTCAAGTTTGATCTTATATCTTAAATTAATATTTATGATTTTTTAGATCCAGTTCAACGTTTGGCGGTTTAGCCGAATCCTTAGATTTGAATCACATTTTTGCACGTATGGAGGAAAATCTTCGCATAGATTTCAGGCGAGAATGTTCATGGAAAGATGAACCAATCGATGTCAAGATTCATGATATGAAAATGGAAAGTGATGAAGGTTTGTAACTTCATTTTACAATGTTTTCTTACCACTTTTTTCTACTAATTGTCAATTTTTGCAGATAATTCCGCCGATGATAGTGAAAGTTCCGCCACCAATCAACCGTACGGAAAAGTTGGTTCTGATCAAGAAAATACTAAATACGCTGTTAGTAATATCAATCAAAAAACTGCCGAACTTACATCAAAGGTTGAGCGAACAATACACTAATTAGTAATTCTCTCCTTCTGTCTTGAAATGAGAGGATAAAAAATATTTCGATTCTTTTTAGGACACTGATTTTCCAGCTAGTGAGGAAGATTCCGACACCGAAGTGTCTGAAGCGGGTGAGGATATTCAAGTACTCCACGAAAATAACACCAAAAACGTCCAAGAAATAGGTGAGTTTTTACATTTTTGCATTTTGACATTTTTGAAGTCAGTCTGTTGACTAGCAAATTCATGTTGTTTTAGAACTGAGTGGAGATAGTGAAGAAGAAAATGTAGTAGTACTCCATCCAACTTCAAAATGATTATTTTAGTTTTGTTCTTTGTTTTCATGCTATCAATACATTTTTACATCTTGGTTTCAGTATTATATTTTAATCTCTTGCTGTAATTAACTGACATAATTACTTTTTGAAGATTAGCAGAGTTTAATTTCAGATACTTAGATGCTTGAATTTGCCCTTGATAAGGCCATTCTTCCTCATGATTAACCAATCCAAATTGTCTATTTGAAATTGGGCGAAAGTCAAGTTTCAAAGATTGGAGAATCTGGTTAAATTTTTCAAGAAGGACAATGAACGGTTGAAAATACAAAAACATAATAATATCTATCAATAAATATAAACAAAAAAGTTTACAAACGCCTACGATCAGACATAGAGGATTTTTAGGGTGTTTATAAACAGATGACAGAAGAGAAGTACATGAGTGTTGCGAGAGTAATTCAATACTTTTAAATTACCTCAACAAATAAGATAATTTCTGAATATTATCTTTTATTAATATCTCACTTCAATTATTACAAACACTTTAGAATTATACTTATTACTATTTCTTAATACTAATGAAACCGAATGTCCATAACAATTAGTATGGACTCTAACGTCTCTACTCGACTGTAGGTTTAGGAATGATCATGTCTTCGAAATGAAGATATTACATTACTTTCGTTTCCTTTGTTTCAATCAAATATGGCCGACCAAAAAGGTGGCGTGATACAGAACATCCGCCAAATATGATGACACATCATTGTCAGCATATCTGGTGGTGTCTGATCGTGAGAAGCTAGGTGAAATATAGACAGCTATTATTCCTAGAATTAGGAATAATAGTTGTCTATAATTTGTTCGACACGTTTTTGTAGATGAACTGAATCGTCTGCAAAAACGGGATGGAACAAAGGTCCCCGGCCGAAAGAAAGCCCGAAGCTCCTGCTTCGTTAAATTTTGTGTTCCTGAAAGTTTGTCATTGTAATCTATTATATCTTTTAATTCTAACCATATAACAATATTATCTTTTCACAAATATCTCTTAATTTTTACGTTGCGGAATTGATCATCGCTTAAAAATATAATATTTTTCATTTGAGCATAGAAATTTATTTTTGCAAATTAATTTTATGGATATAATTTGGCATAATCAAATTTATTATGCTTTTTTAATGTTAATTAATAAGATTTTGTACACGAATAGACTTAAAATTATGGACCATCAACGATGTATTGCTCCCAATGCCAAATCGTTTATTTGATTGTGCGCATTGATAGCAACACAATTTATTTTTAGGTTCACGTAGACCAATATGGCTACTACGAGTGTTAATAAACTACACCAGCCGATTAACATTAGGTGTACAGTGTTTATTGTATCCTGGTATCCTAAATCAGGAATTTTCAGTTCTGCTGATTTCAGTCTTTCTTCGAACTTATGAATCGGAGTTATTGGTGAAATATAAGGTATGTTGTCATACCATTTATTATTATAAGCAATCGACATATTAGGGAATTTGAACAATTGATGTAGGCCAAAATCAAGTTCCATAAATTGGTATTTTGTCCAAACTAATGGTAGGTGATGTTCAATGAGGATTTCTTTTTCTGGATTATTTATACAGCTGAATCCTGCTGGGATGATTGTTTCTGCGTTGTTTTCTCCTTGTAGCTGTTGGATTTCTACTATACACAGAACTGTTAGTAGAGTTTCTCCAGGCTATGAGTCGTTGATAGTTATACTGGTGCTCGTTTTTGTTACCGTATTGACTGATATTAATGGATTTCTAGCATTTGTAATTGCAAATTGGTTCATTTCAATTTGTTTGACTATGATCTCATCATGATTTATCTCGCATTTAAATGTGCATTTCTTTATTATTTCCTCATATTTCATTCCTTGAAATAATGCTCTTGCACAATTGCCTTTATTATTAGTTGTGTGGTCTTGTGGAAGAAAACATAACAAGCTATGTTTGCAACAAAGGTCGATGTCTGTTCCCGTTATAATTCTTATTGACCCATCGAATTTGTTGTGGGATAAGATCGAAGGTTCTTGGTCCCAGGAGCAAATTTTGTTATCATGCATTCGAAATGCCAGTGGAATAAAGTTGTAAAGGTCGTATTTAGCGTGAAGATTTTGAAGTGGTATTTTTATTTCTATCTCTATTTCATTTCCTGTTACATAGCAGTTTACTAATTTTGTTCGATAATAGGACTGGATTGATTTTTCATCTAGAACTACTGTGAAATTTGATTTTTCTGCTATTTTCTTGATTTTCAGTAAGTCTTTTTTTAAAGTTGTTTCGTTAACAATTGCCGCTGGTAGATGGTTGTTTTTACAGGAGAGGAACAATTGGCTAAGTTTAGCATTTTCGGTGACTAAACTAGCATGAAGAGTTCGAGCTGTCGAAGATGAGTTCTCTTCTGGCTTCAATAATTATTTCGTTGTTTTGATTTTGGATCGCATCTTTTAATGCCTGAACGTTTTCTTTTAAAATTTTGGAGTTGTCAAATTCTAATTTTTTGAAATTTTTGATATCTTTTGTGATATTTAATAATTCTGCATGGTTTTCTATCACGGATTCTCGTAGTTTTTCATATTGAGATTTAAAATTTTTCTCATTTTCTATGAAATCGTTGCCTTGAGAGAGTGTCATGACATTGCAACACCATGTGTCAAAGTCACCAAGAATTTGTAGTCCATGTTTGATTCGTTTTGAAGGTTCTCTGTCGAATTCTTTGATTATTGCTTCGTTAATTCGCTGAATTTCCATAATTAAGTCTAGGATTTGTAGTATATTTTTCAATCTCTGTATGCACCATGTATTTTCTCTGGATGTGCAACTTTGCACTTTACTAATTTCTTCTAGCCATTCTGGTGTTTCTATGTTTTTACTTCTTGGAATTTTCAGACTATACAGTATGGGAATTGTTTTCTCATAGGCCTTGCTGAATTTGTTTAGCTCGAAATAAGCCCTGACGATGCACTAATTTTCGTTTTTAAGCTTGTGTTCTTCGTTTCGATTGTAAGTGTGGTAATTATGATAAAAACAATAATGGCGTGATTTATCATCTTATGGTCTGAAATCATTACAAATCACATGAAATTTTGCTGTTAGACGCAGTATTACATTTGTCGGTACATTATTTAGTTGTTATCATTTGACGCGAGGGAAAAAAAGTAAGGTGCGAAAAATGTATATCGATGCACAATATTTTCTCAATTTTTATTTCTTTCTCATAAAAATATACATATGTGTGGAAATTACAACATCTGTGTTAGTGTGGGACTCTGGAATTCGGTTTGCACTACTACCATCAAGGGTAGGTCTTGGTAGATGGTGGACTCCAGTATATTTTGATTGTTCAGCAAGAATTCATCTTGCTTTACAACTTGGATATATATGGAGGTATCGCAGTCTTCTCGGTGTATTCGATCTTTTGGTTCGTCTTGATTTTCTCCGTCCTTGTCTGTTTTTATTAGATTGAGTTCCTATTAGTTATAATTTTTTTATTTTAATTTTTTATATTAATTTCCTCGTTTTTTTTTGTTTTTTTTTTATGAAACTTAATAAAGAATTATTTTACGAATTTAACAAAATAATGAGTTTGGGTACGGATTGTGCCAGTGAGGATGTTCTTCAAGATGTCCCGATGTATCCAACTCTGTCTGAGTTGCGTGCGCTACCTAAGTTCATGGTTCCGGATAATGGAATGGTTAAGACTTCCGAGAGTTTCATGCTTACGCAGGTATCTCTCCCTTATCTACATTGCTGGTCTCCACGCTGTCCGTGTCTCTTCACTGGAGTGGTTGGTCTTTGGAAGATTTTCAAAGCCTTACACTCTTTCCTATCAGCTGATTATGGTCCAACAGGAGTAGACACATATCGGAAGAATTTTCCTGGCGACTCTTTGAATACATCGTTATGCCTCAGAGTCTGTGTGAGTGCTGCTTGCAATCAATGGTCCAGCTTGCTTCACAGTTCAGCTTCCTCTTCCCAGAAGCAAGTCTATGGAGGTGGGAAGGTACTGTGGTTTGCTTTTCAACGCTCGACGTGAATCCATCCGACATCACTGGGTATGCCGTCGGTTTGAATCTTCTGACTTCTGTTATAATGGCGATGCAGCCTCTCAATTTTGGCGCAAAAGTTCGGTTTGCGATTACTAACATGGCTTATGCCAACACGATCATGGATAGGTCTCAGTTTCAATATTTAGTCGACTATATTGTTCGTTTTTATCGGCAAAAAATCGTAATCAATGACACGCCTCATTTCATTGAGGTCATTCGTGTGTTGGAACCATCAGAGAAACTAACCATCTCCCATGATCGTCGTGTCCTGCGAGGAGCTGATCTGAGGAGTGAACCGAGTACCGGACCGTGTAAAATGATTGTTTCCAATTGGCGCATGTTTCTAGTTCCCTGACATCAACGATTCAGACGTCGTTCAGCTTCTCCGGAAGTCAAATCAGTCGATCATCCTGAGGCAGCGGAGCAAGGGGAAGTCAAGCCAGAGGCTGGAGAGGCCTTTACTCAAGATGCACAGGAGGATTGGTAGTTGGTGAGTATATAAAAAAAAATTTTATACTTTTTGATGGGAGAAAATATATACGTAAATGGTCCTTACAACATATCTTATCTATAGTTATTACGAATTAAATTACAAGTGTTATAATACAATGGTTCGGGTGGTGGTTCTGAGTATCTCTTTACGTATTCCTCCAAACTTAACTCACTCGATTTTTTAATATCTTGGGGAAAAGGTTGAATAGGTAGAGACAAAGGTTGTGTTATACTTTTTCCCTCATCACACCTATTGAACAATTTGTTTTCTTCCAAACGTTGTTTTTAGGTAATTGATTGAATCTTTCGTAAGGTTATCCTTCTCTTTTCTGGGTCTTTTAATTCAAATTTCTTTCTCCATTCTGAATAATCCTTTCCTTTTAATAAAGCTTCGTCAGTAAATGTCACTTTTTTACTGTTTTTATTTTTATCACCAAATTTCTTTAATATTCCTTTTTGTGGTCTTCCTCTCGGACGTTTGACAAAGATTTTAATTTCGTCCTCTGATTCGTTTTCTTTTGAGCTCTTTTCCTTCTTGGTCTACCTCTTTTTCTTTTTGGATTAGAAATATTTTCTTTAGGTTCTGAATTGTCGGATGTAGTGTCTTCAATATTTGATGGTAACTTAGCATTACAACAGGCATTATAAGGTGTAAGTCTTCTTATATGCACTGTGTCATCTGTACTATTTCCATCATCATAGGTTATGCAAACCATATAGTTTAAATCTGAAACTTTTCTTACTATTCTATATGGTCCCAAAAATTTTGGTTTGCCTTTTCCATAATTTATTCGTGCTTTTAAGAGAACTAAATCATTAATTTCATAAGAGATTTCTTTTCTTCCTTTATTATAGCATTCGGAATATTTAATTGCATTCTTTTTATCAAAGCTCGGGATTGTTTTTTGAATTTTATTTGCTTCACTTATTTGTTCTTCTCTGGTTTTGCTGATAAGTGGTGATGGAATAATTAGATTTATCGGAGGTTCTCCTTTATAACCGTGCATTAGATAAAATGGATCGTGATTATTTAATCCTTCGATAGGTGTCAGATTATAGGTCAAGGCTACGTTATGCACGTGGTCTGGCCATTCTTCGCTATCGGTACTCTCGTATTTCGCTAATATTTTTTTTATCGTTCCGTTCATTTTTTCTACTTGTCCTTGAGTTTGCTGTGAATATGATGTAGAGTAGAATATTTTAATACCGTTATTTTTACAATAATTTTGCACGTGTTCGTTCGAAAAATGAGTTCCATTATCACACGTGATCTTCGTTGGTTTTCCGTATTGACGTACGATTTCTTTCAAAAATCTAATTACTGAATGCGCGTTTGGTTGAGTTACTGCTTTAGTCCAACAGTATTTTGTTGCTTTGTCTATTCCCACTATGACAAATTTCTTTTCGTTATTTGTGTTAAATTTTCCAATGAAATCAATTTGGGATATGTGCAAGTGGTATGCATTCTTCAGGATTAATTGGTTTTAAGTGTCCATATTTTTCGTTAATGTTTTTATTAATTTGGCACTGATGGCATGAACGTACATGCTTCGAGACTATTTTAGGCATTTGCGTAAAGTAGTATCGAGCACGCGTTTTGACAAGAGTTTTACGAATTCCAAAATGTACTCCCCTGCTTTGACTCTCGTGACATATGTTTAGTACTTGAGGTATGAGGGAGTCAGGAATTACTGGTACAGCATCGTGATATACAGAGTGATCATTATTTTTCCATAAAATTCCATTTTCATCAAGGAAAAATAAATTTAGGTTGCGTTATCTTCTGATTTTTAAATTTTTTCTTAACTCTTTTTCATTGTCACCTTCTAAAATTTTTATTATAATACCCCAATATTTATCTTCACGTTGTAAATTCCATAAATTGTGGATTTCTTGATCTGTTAAATTAATTGGGTTTTCTATTTCTGAATTTTCTGAAAGTTCGGAAAGTTGGAAATTTGTAGACGCATCGGAGTTTCCAGATCTTTCCGAAATATCGGATAAGATGGAACTTCGATCGTCTTCCAAATTGTCACTTTCCACATCTGCTTCTTTTTCTTTCTTTTTCATACTACTTGTTATTGCTTTGATTTTTTTCTCTTGTTTGATAATATTTGGAGGATCAGGTGTTCCTTCTGGTATTATGAATTGACCGTTTCGGAATTCTGCATAATTGTCCTCTTCTTCTTCTTCTTCTAGACGGGATAGATAGTCAGCAATTTTATTATTTTCTCCTTTAATGTGTCTGATTTTAAATGTGAATTCTCCTAATTTCAAAATTGTTTTTTCATTCGACTTTGGTATGTTAAAGGTTCATGATCCGTAAAAATATTAAATTCTTTGTAGACTAAAAATTCTCTGAAATATTCGCAAGTTTCAGTGATAGCCAACATTTCTAAATCAAAAGAACATAAATGTTGTTGATTCTTAGGAATTTTCTTCGAGAAATATCCTATAGGGTGTGGTTCTTTTGTTTTTCTGTCTACTTGCATTATTACTGCTCCTATGGCTGTTTTCGATGCGTCGACTTTGACGTATGTTTCAGCATCAGGATCGTAGATTGTAAGAATTGGATCTGACGTAATCAATTCTTTTATTTTGTCGAAGGCTTTTTGTGCTTCGTCATTCCATGCTATTTTATTATTTGCTTTAACATTTTTTTTTCTTGTTAAGTCTGTTAATGGTGCTGTAATTTGCAAAAAGTTCTTTATCATTTTCCGATAATAATTCGCTAAACCAATAAATCTTCGTAGTTGACGTAACGTTTTCGGTGGTTGAGCTTCACAAATCGGTTTTTTGTTTTTATCTAACGGTTCTAATTTATTATATGAAATTTTATGTCCTAAATATTCGATACTTTCATTGAAGAAGCTACTTTTTCTGGTTTTAATTAATAAACCTGCTTCGACTAGTACTTTAAGGACTTCTTCCAAATTTTCTAGTGTTTCTTCAAATGTTTCACCAAAAACACAAATATCATCTAGATAGACCAAAACTTTGTCTTCTAGGATATGGTTAAATAAATCTGTCATGGTTTTTTGAAAAATACTGGGGCTCGCGCTTAATCCCATCGGAATGGAGTTAAATACGTAGCTTACTCCGCCAACATTTATTCCTGTTACCGCTTTTGATTCTTCATCAAGTGGAATTTGGTAATATCCCTGATTAAGGTCGATTGTTACAAAGTATTTTTTATCTCGTAACGCATCCCAAGTTTCAGGGAGATGAGGTACTCTGCTTGTATCCTTTTTTACTATTTCATTTACACCTCTATAATCTACTTATAATCTATAAATTCTGTTTGATTTCTTCTTAACAAATACTGGGCTCTCATATCTAGAGCTTGCTCTCTTAATAATACCACATTCTTCAAATTCTTTAATTTTCTTTCTAATTTGTCTTTTTTCAAAAATTCCCATATGGTAACTTCTACGTTCAATTGGCTCGTCTGTTTTCAAGTAGACATGTGCCGGTTTCAATTTCGTAGGTTTTACCTTGGCAGGTTTTTCCGTAAATATATGGATATATTTTTTTAGAACGCTTACTACTGCCTGTTTTTCTTCCTTCGTTAAATTCTTATTAATATTCACTTGTGTTCCTTCATTGTCATGGATAATGCCGTCATCAGATCGGGTTATACGGACAAGTTTTAGCATATCAACCTCCTCACCTTGGTTACCCACAGTATCCCCCGATGTAATGCGTTGGATGCTGGGTTGGCCATGGCAGACGGAATTGGTCTGACAGTCTCGCATAGTCGGCTGTCGAAGCCTATAGCATCCTAAAACTGTCCCTTGTGCGATCTGGGTGTCGAAGTGCGGACTGTAGAATCTTAAGGCTGGCCATCCTAAATCATCGACAATATATTCACCTTCTAAACCATAACTTGTTAAAAACCACTCATCTGGATCTGCTTTTCCCATATCTGGATCCAGGTTTACATAATATTCCTTATTTACTTCTATGCAGAAATCTTTGTCTGCTCTAATAAAACCTTCGCAATTTTCTTCCTTAAACTTAATTATATTAAATGTTTCACGCTTCCATGGCAGTCCTATTCTAAATAATTTCTTACTAAATAAAATATCGGCATTATGTCGATCTAAAAAGTTGTATCCGAGAAGTAAAGGTGTGGTCACCTCAGAGGTTACGTATGCTTCCACATCAAGGAAGAGGTCACCCATTTTTATGGTGATTTCTACGACTCATATGACGATTATTGTGCTGTCGTTAGCGGCTACCATACATACTCTTGCAGGTCTGATCACATTATCCTTTACAAGGTCATGTTGTACAAGCGTCACTTCAGAGCGACTGTCAACTGTTCCCTGTGTTTCATACTCTTCACGGCTCACAATGTTGCAGGGGACAATTAATTTACGTCTCGTCCTGACTAATTTCATCGATGCACTACGGATATGAATTTTCCGATTATGCGGCGCGTGTGGATCTAACACTAGGAGAGCAGCGCAGTCTGGATGATGGATGTTGCCATTACAAGCCCGAAAGTCATTGCCATTAACTGGTAGAGAGCAAACGGGCTCTACTGCAAGTTTTTTGGTTGCTGGGTGTAGTTTTGTTGTTGGATACTTGGAACTACATCTGGGGTTCGCAAGTTGTAAGAGGGTAATGCATAATTTGTTGCATTTGCCCATGGTTGTGGGTTTAGAATTGGGGCATTGTATGCCTGTGCATAACCATTTTGTTGCGGTGTTCCATAAATGTTAAACGGTTGACCAAAATTTGATGCAAAGTTATTACCATTAAATTGTGGTGGTCTGAAATTTCTTTGCGGGAATTGAGGTGTAGTACGATTACGTAGTCTACAATCTCTAGAAAGATGTCCCCTTCCGCAATTGAAGCAATTTACTTCCCTTGGAGGATATCTATCATTATTCTGAGGACGATGAGATTCTCTCGTTTGTTGTCTATAAGAATTTTGATTATTCTGCGAACAATTAGGTTCTCTTTCTCTAGATTGCCTTCTTCTAGGGTTATTATCATTTGCTTCGTTATTGTTATTATTATTTACGTTTCTCTCTCTACGAGGTCTATTTTCTACATTTTCATTTTCCATTGTCTGATTTCTGTTATTATTCTGAATTCGTTTATTGACATTCGGAAGTTTCCATCCTGCCTCTACCAATGCCACAAGAACAGGGTCTGTTGGAGATATAGGTGGGGTGACTGGTTTTACTGGCTCTTTTTTCTCGGGAGCTTTGCCCTTCATCATCTCCTCCATCTGTTTTGTTAATTTGGCGATAGTTTATGTTGCTTTATTCAACAGCTCTTCCGTTTTCTGAACATCGGTTATGTCTAATGCTTTTTCTTTAAATTCTTTCCAATCCGTAAATGTTTTTTAAATTTCACTCTGTGTCTGGAGGTTTTTGGATGCAAAAAATTTCCTCATTTCTCCTGTTAGTCTGGGGAGTAAGAGGTCACAGATTTTCTTCTCACTTATTGTAGCATCGAGTTGTTTGTAGAGTCGGAAAAATTTCGGTACATTCGTACTGAAATATGTATCGTCAAATTTTAATGATTTGATACTTTTTTGACCATATCTTTATCCTTTTTAAAGATACATGTTAAAATTTTCTTTACCTCTAACCATGAGGTTTCTGGGGTTATTTCATTTTCAGCTGCGAATAGTTCGAGAGCTGTACTACGGAGGGCTATATTTAGATTTCTTATCATTTCATATTTGGTTGCTTCGAAAGTTTTCGCCTGAGTTTCGTATTTGAAGAGGAATTCAAGAATGTCTTCGTCGGGGCCATTTGAAAAATGGCTCAGAGTCCATCTTTCTGACCTTTTCCAAAAATTATTCATCGCCAGATTATGTTGCGTGTAAGCGTCATTCGCTGCCACGTATCTTGCTTGTTGTTGTTGTTGCAAAAGCAAGCGTGCGTTACTTTCAGCGATGTCTTCTGGGGTCATATTATTAATTTCTGATTTTAGAAAAGGGTTGTTTTTATTTTCAATATTTATTATATTTATGTACGCGGGTTCTTTTTGATCGAGAAATTCCACGCGTATCTCTGGAGGTAATAAATTGATAGGGTCGAAAAAATTTTCTGCTGATGAATCTGGAATTTTATTTTTAGTTTTTTCTATATTCTCTGGGCTTTGTACGTGAATTTGGACTGAATGTTGAATTTTTGTTTGTGAGGACTTTCCCTGTCCTTGAGGGACTAGTGGTGACAAATCAGCACTAGACTGTGAGGGTCTGTCGACAAAAGTTTGGTTTAGTATTGATTGCTCTCCGAGGAAGATTTTGTCTTCGTTGTTTGGAAGAGAGAAATCAGATGTAACCGAAATTAACTTTTTAGGTGACACATGGTGTGAAACTTTAGACTGGAGTTTTTCAAAACTGGAACTAAGACTTCGTCTCGCTAACCTTCTTTCTGTCTCTTCTTTTTTCTTTTTCTCTATTTCCAACTTTTTTCCTTTAGTTTCTAAATCTTCTTCTTCTGTATCGGAGAAGATTTCTTCTGCTTCATTGGGGTCTTTATTTTTTATACTTCTTGTTACCCTACGATAACTTTTACTTTCTTCGATTAATTTATCAAAATTACTTGTTCTCTCGAATTTCTCGGTGTTGGGGTTTGAGTATAATATATTTAACAACCAGTGTTTAGAATGTCTACCTTTGTATAATTTTTTCTGAAGTTTGATACGTGTTCTACCTATTATCCTTTTTACTTTAGCTGCTTTTAGCACACGATAGAGGAAAGAAGTGGACACTCGACTTCCCCAATGATTATCAAGGAGTGGGTAATTTTCTTCTTCAGACAAATTCTCATATAAATTTTTAGGATGGTTTTCGGATTCTAAAATATTGTCTTCGGCTTTTGAATCTAAAATATCCGGGAGTGATGCACTCGTACTTTCACTTTTCTCAGACATTCGCGAGGGTTGGGAGATTTTACATTTTACAATATTATTTACGATATTGATAACAGTTTCAAATTTTTCCAAATTAATGGAAGATAAATTTATAATTTGCTTACAGTTTGATGACGGATAATTTTCTGTAGTATTCTCTAGTTTAGCGGAAGGTTTGTTCGGATTGACACTGCTGGTGAGTGACTTCTCATTCTCTGCACTGTGGTTTTGGATACCACTTGGGCTGACTTTATTTCTTTTTGATTTCAGGAACCGAATCTCGATTTTCGACCTATTTTTAAGTTTATTTTTAGATTTGTTTTTTGTTATTAATTTGTTTTTAAGTGATTTATTTTTATTTGTCTTGATCAAATGCCTGCAGTCCTCTGCAATAAAGATTTGATTTCGTAGACGTTTGTTTAATTTTTCTTTGATTATTTGAATTATTTTAGCCACGATTTACTTAATAATTATACGAAAATAACTTGCTCCAGCAAAATTCAATCAATTATTTGCGATCTATTTAAAAAATATTTTTCACATGACTGGAAAACGTTTTTACAAAAAATTTAAATTTTATTTAAATTGAATTATTATTTTCAAAAAAATTTTTACTTCCGAAGGTTTTTTTTTTTTGCGCCAATTTGTTGCGAGAGTAATTCAATACTTTTAAATTACCTCAACAAATAAGATAATTTCTGAATATTATCTTTTATTAATATCTCACTTCAATTATTACAAACACTTTAGAATTATACTTATTACTATTTCTTAATACTAATGAAACCTAATGTCCATAACAACTAGTATGGACCCTAACATCTCTACTCGACTGTAGGTTTAGGAATGATCATGTCTTCAAAATGAAGATATTACATTACTTTCGTTTCCTTTGTTTCAATCAAATATGGCAGACCAAAAAGGTGGCGTGATACAGAACATCCGCCAAATATGATGACACATCATTGTTAGCATATCTGGTGGTGTCTGATCGTGAGAAGCTAGGTGAAATATAGACAGCTATTATTCCGAGAATTAAGAATAATAGTTGTCTATAATTTGTTCGACACGTTTTTGTAGACGAACTGAATCGTCTGCAAAAACGGGATGGAACAATGAGAGAATAAAATAAAAATTTCTGACAGTTCTGGCATTTTTTTTCTCTTTTAGTATAAGAGTTAATCTGACTAATTCACTCTGACAGATATAACATAAAAGAAAAAAAATTAATAATGAAAAAAAAAATTACAATAAAAATTGTCAATATCATCATAAGATCCAAACATGGGTCACAAGGGTGATACTCCAGGTTATTAGCACAGAGTCACGGAGAAACTTGTAGAATTGTTGATTTAAATATAACTACATACAAAACACCCATTATAACATTTATTGGGATACGATTCCCTCACTACCTCACAAATATAATGATATAGATTTATACATAACCTGCAAATAATATATATGTAACATTTTTGTATTTCGTATATGGCAACACTGGTTGCTGCCTCATACTTTTTTCCATCTCTGATCAATAGAGATCGTTCTCCATCCATCAGTCGCTGTTACTGTTGTAACAGAAATCCCACCTCATCTCCTTCATCATCATCATCACTACATTATATATATATATATATGTGTGTGAGAATTACTGAATCAAACGATGACGAACTTCATGACCGAACAAATTATTAAACGCCATATGAAAAGATGAATATAATATCACAACCGAATTTGCGTAAAAACACAAGATTTAAATTTCAGTGTAAAACGAATTTATTACACATATATCAGCTCAATGGCTGGTTGTTAAGAGAGTGACAGTTTCATATAGATAAACACAGAATAAACAGCTTACAATATCACAGATTATTACAAATCACAGTCAAATAATATCAGTCACGATTTGGAGTTTATCATTTTTCTCACACGCCTCCTCAAATCTGACTGAGCAAAAACAAAAGAATGTATACACACAAAAATTTTCACATAATATGTAAGTCGAGAGTGTATAAATAAAAACATGATTAAAACTTATTAAATATTGGTGATCATCACTGTCAGTTAAAAATTATATATGAGTTAAAAACATTATTACAGCATTGACTAGTTAAAAGTTTCAATATTATATGGGATACATCATAGTACAAAAAAAAAATTACAAACGCACAATTATTATAGTCATTCTAGGTTTAAGTCTTCAACAAATTTATTAAATACTGGTCGAACAAGACCCTTCGTGAAAATGTCACCTAACTGGTGTTTAGTCGAAGTATACAAATATTTAAATACAGTGTCAACATAATCACAAATAAATCTATATTTAGTGTCAATATGCTTGGAACGTTTAGAGTTCCATCTAGCTGACTTAATTAAACCTAGGCAACTCTGGTTGTCTTCAAATATAGCGCACTTATTATTATGAGTAATCCCAAAGTCAGTTAAAAGGTTGCAAAACCAAAGTCCTTCAGTCGTAGTATCGCATAAGGTGATCAACTCACTTTCAGTGCTAGAAAGAGCAACTGTGGATTGTTTTCAACTGGACCATGAAACAACAGAACCAAAAACTTTAACACAAGTGCCAGAAATGGACCTTCGAGTCGAGACGCAGTTTGCCCAATTGGCATCAGAATACATTTCTAAAATAAAATTATTATTTGATCTTCGAGTGTAAGTCAACTCAAGATCTTTGGTTGTGATAAGATATTTAAGTACACGGCTAAGATATTTATAATGTTCTAATGTGGCAGCACTAGCAAATTGACTAAAGTACGATATGGCATAGCAGATGTCTGGACGTGAGCCTAACATGATATACATGAGACAACCTAATAACTGCTGATATTTATTATTTAATTTTTGATCTAGACTATTAATGTCTCTAGTTAATTGCAGTTTAGGTTCAATCGGAGTGTATGTTGGAGTACAATTTTCTACTTTAAATCTTTTTGAAACAGACTCAATAAGTGATTTTTGATTAATTTTAATTATTCCACACTCTCGATTATATTTTACGTTAAGTCCCAAATATTTATTTATTTCTCCCAGGTCTTTACTTTTAAATTTTTCACTAATTTTATTTTTAAAATATTGAATAAGTTTTAAATCATTAGAACTGATGATTATATCATCGACATACATTAACAAATAAACTATTGATTTGCCTTGACGATATACATAAAGACACTCATCAGCTTTACCTGGTTTAAATTTTAATTCCGTTAAAAATTGGTGAAACATAGTGTTCCACACCTTGGGCGATTGTTTAAGCCCGTATATAGAACGATTTAACAACAAAACATCATTACAATCAGAATTTGGTTCAATGCCTTCTGGAATTTCTAAATAAACTTTTTCTGACAATCTACCATTCAGAAAGGCACTACAAATATCAATCTGATGAATATAGAAATTTAATTGATTGGACAGAGCAAGTAGAGTTCGAACAGTTGATAGCTTGGCAACTGGAGCATATATCTCAGTAAAGTTAAAACCTTCTTTTTGTTGGCAGCCCCTAGCTACAAGTCGGGCTTTATACAACATGTTGCCAACAGAATCAACTTTCTTTGTAAAAAGCCATCTGCAAGTGATTGTCGGTTCATTATACGGACGTTTGACCACCTTCCAGGTGCAGTTCGAAGTAAGAGCATCAACTTCATTTTTAATTGCCTCTTTCCAACTTTTAGATTCAGGAGAACAATTCGCCTCCTCAAACGTCTGTGGACAATCACTTTCGATAGCTCTAGCTGTAAAAAAGCACGAATTAACTACATCATCAAAGTGTACATCATTTATAACAATGTTATCGCCCACATTGCCATCAACTTCAATCAAATCAACATTCGAACCATCTACTTCTGTCAAAATCGGATCTCTTTCATTATATTTAGATTTAATAATTGAATTTTCATTAAACTCTACATCTCTAGAAATGAGAATGTCAGGCTTAGGTTTGCTCACGTCCAGCAACTTATATCCGCCAGGAGAATATCCTACCATAATCAACTTTTTACTTTTTCTTTCAAATTTATGAGAACTGTGAACCCAATCAAGCATAAAGGCATCGCAGCCAAACACCTTCAGCTTTTCATAATTAAAAATTTTATTATGCCATCTTTCAAAAGGAACAAATTGTTTTCTAGTAGGGCATCTATTAATAATATAAGCTGCACACATTAAAGCTTCGTTCCAAAAAACCTTATCTAAGCTGCTTTCATAAATTAATGTTCTGGCGCGTTCACATAATGTTCGATTCATACGTTCAGCCTTCCCATTTTGCTGAGGGCAATTTCCCACGGTTGGCTGTAATTCTATGCCTTTTTCGGCGCAATAGGTTTTAAATGGACCATTAATATACTCTGTGCCTCGGTCACATCTAAGAGCCTTTACATTACAACCAAATTTATTTGCAACTAATTCATTATACATCTTAAACTTAGAAAGAACCTCAGTCTTATTGTTTAGCAGGTACACAAAACAAAAATTTGAATAGTCGTCAAGAAAGGTTAAAAAATATTTCTTATCGTCATAAGCAACAGGATTTATTGGACCACATAGATCCGTATGGACCAACTCAAGTGGTTCTTTTGTTTTTGGTTCATGACGATCAAAAGGTTTGCAATGTTGCTTGCCCATGACACAGGGCTCACAAAAAATTCGATCTTTCAAATCAATTTTTGGGATAAGTTCCCTTTTAGATAACAACTTCACATCATTATTATTTAGATGAGCCAACCTTTTGTGCCATAACTCCATCGGACTATTTGTGCATAAAGCAGTTAGATTACAAGATTCAGTTACATTACTTGAAAAATGAGTGATATATAGGTCCGATATGGTACTTTTACCCGTTATTATTACTTTATTATTATTAACTTCATCAATAATATCTACCGTCTCAGCCCTAAATTGTGAAAGGAAACCAGCATTTCCCATACGTTTAACAGACAACAAGTTAGATGGTAGCTCACTAGCAAAACAAACATTGTGAAGTGTTACATCAAAACCTAAATTTGACTTTAATTTAACAGTACCAACTGCTGAAACAACAAGCGAGACATTCTTTTTAGCAATCATAATAGACATAGGCTTCTTTAATTCAATATACTCTGTAAATAGAGTCAAGTCATTAATTATATGTGAGGTGCTACCAGAATCAACTACAAATGGTACACCAGATTTAGATTTACTTTCAAAGTGTGTGACAGGACCATGAGCCATAAAATTATATCCTACCTCTGAACAGTCATTAGACGCCTGTAATGCAGAAGAGCCCTTAGAATCATCCTTTGGTTTCTCCTGATTCCTTTTAGAATAACATGTTTTCGCTATATGACCAAGTTTGCCACAAAAATGACAACGAACATTACTGTAATCACGACCTGAATTATTATTTTGATTTTTATAACTATTATTATTCCTATTAGAGGAACCTGCATCATGATTACTGTTACTATTTCCCTGACTAGAATTATTATTTTGTGTTTGACTAGAATTACTTCTACGGTCACCATACCACCACTATTTCCCTGATTTCTACGAAAATTATTGGACTGAAAATAATCACGTCCTCTACCACGAAAATTACCCCTATATCGACTGTTGCCACGTTGAAAACCAAAAACGACATTCTCTCCAGTAGGTGCAACATCTACTGAAGGTTTTTGAGAAACAGTTGTCGGAGGAGCCAACACAGCATCCTTTTTGTCCGACAACAAATCATAATGATATGACAAAACTTTACTTATTACGTTATCCCACGAAGGTTTTGGCATATCCTGTAACATCAAACGCAGCGGTAGATATTCGCCAGGAAGGGACTTTAAATACCACAGAATGAACTGCTTGGTCGTCGTTGGATCACCCAGTTCATCAAGTCGTCGACACTTAGCTCGAAATGACATAGTATGAGCTTGCAAATCACCGCCAAAAACGAATCTCTGAGCGCACAATGAAGTTCGAAGATCGATGAGTTTTTGATCATCATCACGTTTCGCCGAATTGTAGATCGATTCAAGCATATCGCGAGCGAATTCGAATCCCCTAATGACTTCCAAAAATTGATCGTGCACATTATTTGCGATATAAAACATAGCTTTAGAATTCTTACTGCACCATTCAGCATTCCGATCCTTAATTGCAGGAACATGATGCGCAACTTCGTAGAGATCTTTCTTCCACAACAGCAATTCCATTCGAAACTTCCAGCTCTGCAAGTTTTTGCCATCATATAATTTGATGTTGGTTTTTCTTCCACTCTCCATCTCGAAAAAATTCACAGTCACGTAGCGAACAGCTAATCCAGTGACAAAATCAGGCTCAAAGCCAACAGAGACGAGACACGCAGAAAAACGGCAACAGCAGAAAATACAAAGAACACAAACGAATTAGTAAAATGACATGATCATTACCAGACAGCTTTTGACTGCAGAACTTTGCTTGAGAATCACAATAGCGGCCATGCTGAACACGACATCTGGGCCCATAACCTGTGAGAATTACTGAATCAAACGATGACGAACTTCATGACCAAACGAATTATTAAACGCCATATGAAAAGATGAATATAATATCACAACCGAATTTGAGTAAAAACACAAGATTTAAATTTCAGTGTAAAACGAATTTATTACACATATATCAGCTCAATGGCTGGTTGTTAAGAGAGTGACAGTTTCATATAGATAAACACAGAATAAACAGCTTACAATATCACAGATTATTACAAATCACAGTCAAATAATATCAGTCACGATTTGGAGTTTATCATTTTTCTCACAATATGTCATACGTTCCACTCTGTTCACGAATCACTTCCCCTACTTTCATTTACCGATAATGCTGTGCTTCGCCATTTTGTATTTTACTGTTGGAATATATTTTCAGTTTCTAATAAATGTTGAAGTAAAATAAAGTCTCGAGTTCTTATTCGATCCTCGTTCTACATGCCTCACATCATGGTAGCCATCACTGCGATAGAACTTTGAGGAGAGACTTTAAAAAAAAAATTTTTTTTAAGTAAATGCAGACTTATTATTTTTTGAATTGATTTACTGTTATGCGAAAATTTTTATGATTTTTAGTGAAAAGTACACGAATATAGTTATCGTGTTTTTCGAGAAATAATACTCAAATTTTAATTAGTTAATTTCGAAAATTTTAAATTAAAAAATCAAAAATTGAAGCTGAGTGTTCCGGACTTAATAACAGCCGACCCTGGAAGTCATCGAACGCTAAATCCAGAAAGGACCGCCAAAAAGATCCAGTGAACAACCAGAGAAAATATGCTCCCGCCATCGTGGGTTCAACTGCAATCCACTTCATCAAAGACCTGTCTTTTTGGACAACCTGATTCAAAATTTAAGCAGAGAGTACGACGGCGCATCAGAAGAACTTCAAAAACAGAAATTTTTCGGCACAACAGAAATCGGTAAATATTGTAAAGATAATATATATTGTAGCTTGATTATTTTTTGTGTGAATATTATTATTGTGTTTGAGGCGAGGTAAAAAATATTTATCACCTAATAATATTATGTGTCCCCCTTAATTAATTTATTGGAAGGAACGATTGGTGAATATAAAGTAGAGAAAGAGGAATTGGAAAATTTAATAAAAAAGTGTGAAGGTAAAAAAGTAATAGACGTGAAATTAGAAGTTTATAATTTGCCATTTTGTGTGTATTATACTGGAGAGATTATATTAGAATCCTTCGTAATTAATATATCTGGAAGAATAGAAGAGATTAGTTGTATTAAATATATTAGGATATTGGAATCATCCCCAAATTATTTCTCGAATAGAATCTATAGTTCTAGTGAATCCAAAAATAAATTTATGGATAGATTTTTTAACAATAATTAATTAAAGAAATAATAATAAACTGGAGAATATTGAGATAATTAAAAATAAAAATAACGAAAAAGACATTAAAAAATGAATAAAAAAGAACGAGATTTAATAAACAAAATTGAAAAAGGATTAATTGAAAATAAAAAATATATAGCTATTATTAATAGAGAAGACAGTGTGTTAAGTTTTTGAAAAATAGAAGAAGAAGAAATGTCATCCCCCAATGAAATCAAACCAATACAGGCACCTTTAGGGAAAGTCTTTAATGGGAAATATTACCTGGATTGGTGTAGAATGATAATTTCAGCAATTAGAGGAGCTGGTTATTACGATATCTCTGGAGAGCATGAATTTTTAGAAACATATATTAACCATTTAGATGATTTAAACTTTAGACCTAATAAGGATATGATAAATTACTGTAAGATGCAGGACAATGCAAAGGCATTTGTACTTGAAAGAGTCTCGAATGATATCACCAACCAAATAAGAGATTGCAATACTGCAATTATGATGCTAAAAAAACTGGATAATATTTATGGAACAAAAACATCAGTTACGGCAAATATGGCCAAGGCCAAATGGATGGAATTTAGATTCCAACCAGGAGGCAATATGAGAGGATTTTTAAAAAAATGGGATGAATTAGTTACTGATGTATGTGATAGTGGGAAGGAAGTTACAGAAAGTGAGGAATTAAAGAATTTGCAATTGGCCTTATGCTGCGAACAGGTCTTGGCAAAAATGCAATTTGAAAACCTACCTACTAATGAAAAAAATAAAGACAATTTTAAGAGAATTTTAAGGGAGGATTCTGATCAAAAATTTCATGATCAAACAATGAAAAAACAAAATAATAATAATTACAATTCACAAAATAATAATTTTAGATATAATAATTGTGGCAACGGGTGGTCGATGACGAACGAGTGTGTACTACACACTCGTCGACCACCTAGCGGGCCAGCGGGGTAAAACCCGCAAACTACCTTTTTGCGCTCACGGCTATATAATTCGTCTATATAGCTTAATTGTTTACTGGGCTCGGCCCGCACACATACTAATACGTATATTACGCAACCGACCTGATTGGTGTTTGTGTGGTGTCGTGTACGTCTACACACACACCCACAATAATAATAATAGAAATAATTTTAGAGGAAGAAATGGGAATTATAGAGGCAAAAATAATTATAGAGGTAATAATGGTAATGGTTATAGGAATAACAACCGTAATAACGGAAATAGTAATGGTAATAATAATAATTAAAGTAATCAAAACCAAAATAATGGTAATAACGGAAATAATGGCAATGGAAATTATAGAGGTAATAATTATCGAGGTAATGGAAACTATAGGGGTAGTAATTATCGTGGGAATAATAGGAATTATAATCCAAATGATAGCAAGTGTAATAAGTGTGATCAAATTGGGCATATTGCACAAAATTGTGGAAATAATAATACACAGCCAAATGTTAACAATGATAATGTAAATAATAATCAAGGTAGTTATCCCTCAAAAACAAATACAAATCAAACAAATTTAAATAAAAAAGAAAATATAGAACAACAAGTCAAAATGCCTTGCATGATCAGAAAATATAATACCAATAATAATGAATGGTTATTAAATGAATTAATTTAAAAAAAAATGATGAAATTAATTATACGGAATTAAATGATAAAGCAATTTTGGATGGGGCTGCAGAGGTGCATCTGATGTCCGATTTGAATAAATTGGTAGATGTAAAAAAATTTGTGACCCCAGTCAAGTTGCAATGTGCAGGAAAAAACACTTTTTTATACGCCACCCATACAGGTAGAATGGTGATCAAAGTCAAAAACTTAAATAAAACTCAGTCTTTAATAGAATTGAATGACGTTCATTATGTGCCAGATCTAAATCTAGATATCATTTCAGCAATTAAAATAACAAATACTGGGATAATTAATATTGATCAACAGAAAGATATTGCCAATATTTATTTCATTGAAAATGCAGAAATAATAATAACTGCAAAGAAAGAAGAAGGAATTTTTTATATATATTATAATATTGAAAATAAAAAGGATAAATATATATTTCAAAATAATAATTTAATAAATAATGATATTAATGAGGACGAGCAAAATATAATATGTGCTCCAGTCACTCAGAATGAAGATGATGAATGGGAAGATTTTACTATAGAGTTAGAAATTGAGGAAGATAATGACAATAATGAGCCACCTCAGCGGGGTAAAAATGTAGAAATACCAATAAATAATAATGGAAATCAATACGATATTAATAAAACACCAACAAATAATAATATTTATAAAAAAATGCTAATACATAGGAGACTTGGGCATTTGAATGCCAGATATATACAAAAATTAAAAACTTTAGCAATCGGCATTCCCAAAAATTTAAACTTTAGGGATGAAGATTTTCTAAATTGTTAAATATGTTGTATTGTGAATAACTCAAGATTAGGTCACAATGGTATTAGGGCTAAGCCAAAAAAAAAATTGGAAATAGCATCCTTTGATATTATGAGGCTGTTAACGCCTTCAATGGCATATCAAAAATATATATTAACCTTCATAGATCATTATTCAAAATATACTTTCATAATGCCTATAGCTAACAAAAGTCAAGTAACAAATGAATTTAAAAATATTATTATATCAATGAAAAATAAATTCCCAGATTATCTATTATGGACGATAAGGTGTGATAATGCGAGGGAATACACTGATGCAAAAATTACTAATTATTGTAGTGAGGTATGTAGTGTCGTACTCACCTGAGTTAAATGGTGTTGCCGAAAGGCAAAATCAAACTTTAATGAGGAGAGTACGAGCTATGCTCATTGATGCCAATCTTGATATAAAATATTGGTCTTATGCTGCAGTGACCTCAGCTTATCTAATGAATAGATCCCCAACGAAAGCAAATGAGGGATATAAAACACCATACGAATTATTTTGTGGAATAAAGCCGAATTTAAAAAATTTAAAAGTCTTTAGTTCATTAACCTATAGACATATACCTATAGAAGTAAGGAAACAAAACGCCACTAAAGCAAAATCAAAATTAAAAAATAAAATTGACCCAAAGCTAGCAGATAGGGCCAAAAAAAATATAATGATGGGCTATACTAATACAGGATACTGCCTTAGAGATCCATATGATACAAAATCGTATATATCTTGCGATGTGAAAGTGGATGAATCACAGAATATTAAATCTCTACAAATAAATGATATACCACTCACAATAAAAGCTGCAAATTATGAGTATGATCTAGGTATAATTAATCCAATTATAATGATTGTTGATATAAAATACAATAAAACATATATAGAAAATAATGTCCCCAAAAGTTTTGCTGAAATAGATACAAATCCATTTAGGGAAGATTGGATCAAAACTATTAATGACAAATTCAATTCTCTTGATGACATGAAAGTTTGGGAAATAGTAGACTATGATTGCCAAAAACTGATAGACACAAGATGGATTTTCACCATTAAATATGATGAATTTGGAAATCCAAAACCCAAAGCTAGACTCGTAGCAAGAGGATTCAAAGATAGAACTGAATACAATATTACTGAAACCCATGATCCAGTTGCATCTATAGGAACAATCAGATGGTTATTATCCATGGTAAATAAAGAAAAATTAATACTCGTCCAGTATGACGTTAAAACTGCTTACTTAAATTCTCCAATAATAAAGCCTATTTTTGTAAGAAAACCTGAAGGTAAAGTCAATTTATGGAATAAAAACGTCAAGTAAATCTTGGTATAATCTGTTAGATATGAAAGTTAAGGATATGGGATTTTTAAGGAATAAAAGTGATAGATGTTTATATATAATTGATGATAATGGTGAAAAAATATATTTATTAAGTTATGTGGATGACATATTGATCGCATCCAACTCACAGATATCAATTACAAAAATAAATGAGGAGCTTCAAAAATCCTTTACAATTACAATAATAAACAACCCGAGATTCTTTGTGTGCTTAGAAATAAAAAGAAATATAGAAAATAAGACGATAATACTGTCCCAAAATAAGCATATAGATAAAATGATAAAGAAATTTGGTATTTCAGAAATGAAAAATACTAATACTCCAATGGAAACAGGGTTAAAAATAGACAAAATAGAAAATGGTAGCGATGATACTGAATACAGGTCAATGATAGGAGGGATGTTATATTTAGCCAGACTCACAAGACCTGATATATTATTTCCAGTGAATTTCTTTTCACATTTTCAAAATAAATCAAATGAAACCATTAAAAATTATGTAAAACGAATATTTAGATATGTGAATACTAACTACCAAAAATTATAATTTAACATACAAATCCGAAGGGGATGGCGTACAAGCCTATATAGATGCCTTGTATGCACCCCAAGTAGACGACACAAAAATAAATATTAATAATTTAGAAAAGGGTAAGTCAATAACTCGTGTTTAGACTAATTCTAGTCGATCGTCTTATCTTTTATCAACGTTTTTATTTTCCTTTTTTTTTATTCTATATTTCGCCACTCGCCATTCTGTCTTTTCTTAACCTGCTTTCCTTATCTTTTCCTATCGTAACATTTTCTCTCTTATTCCTTCTACTCGATCATGTTTTTAACTTCATTCATTGTTCAGATGTGCACCAATGCAGTTTTCATCTGTCGATATACAAATTCAATCGAAATAATACTTTGTGTCTCTTTTTTCAAATATGTCTCATGAATTACTCATTAACATTTTGGTCCTTCGGGCCGGATACCTTTATTCCGGTTTTAATTAAATTTAAAATTTCGCTTTTTCGTAATTGTAGGTTTTGTCGGCTCGTAGAATCGAACCTGGGACCTACATATTTGCCAGCTAAAAGCGGTGAACTTAACCGCATGGCCATTTCACCGCCGACTATAACTGGCGAATGTATTTTATATTAGACAGGGTATGGTGGTTCCCACACACTCCCCCCTAGAGAGACTCAACACGAGTTGAACGACATTAGATGCTATGGGAGGTTGGGCTGAATCAGAAACGCCTCTTATACCTATACACACAGGCTTATACTACCTATACGGGTTCTATTTCCACTATATAGGGCGCCATCTATCGGCGACTCAAGTTAGGAAGGAGAGTTGTGAGTTCCACCATGCACCACTAGGGTGCATGTGTGTCCAGCACACGTCAAGGGTCACCAGATGTAGGTTTTGTTGGCTCGGGGAATCGAACCTGGGACCTACATATTTGCCAGCTAAAAGTGATGAACTTAACCGCACGGCCATCCCACCGCCGACTATAACTGGCGAATGTATTTTATATTAGACAGGGTATGGTGGTTCCCACAGTAATTAATTGTGAAGTGTGTGGCCTTCAACTGATCATACCTTCATCTCAATATGGCTGACGTTGCCAACAAACAGAAGTGTAACATACTTCGACTCAACTTAAATCGGTTAAGAGATCAAATGGCTGGTCTCAACCTGAAACAATCGCTGGACATCAAAAAACTATCGTGAACACAAACTGGAATTTGAAAGGGAAGTTAACTCTGCCCTTGAACAACTTGATGAAACTGATGCTGACTATAACAATAAGGTAACTAGCTACATGAAAGAACTTCGTGAAATTAGTGACGTGCAGTATCAGAACGAAGGGTATGTCAAAGCCTTTCACAAAAAACTTTCGATTGATGATCAACAGCAGTCTCTTGTACCATCTGCAGGTAATGATCCCAACGCTTCGTTTCATGTACCTTCATCAACTATTCAACCTAAACTCGAGAAAATTGCTGTGCCAACGTTCGACGGTAATATTTTAAATTTTCAAAACTTTAAAGGGCTTTTCAAAATTCTTGTACATAACAACAAGGAACTATCGAATGTTCAAAAATTGTATTATTTAAAACAAGCTTTAATCGGCAAAACTAAAGATTTCATTCGTGATTTCAAACTTGATGATCATTCGTACTCGGAAGCCTGGTCACATTTACTCTCTTGGTTTGATAATAAACGCGCAGTAGTAAAAACTCTTTTTCTTAATCTATATAACCTCGAAGCTATTAAAAGTGATAGTCAAATTCGCATCTTGCTAGATAAAGCGCTTGTTATTATACGTGGTCTTAAAGAAGCCAACGTAATAATTAACAATTGTTTTCGAAATTTATAACCTATATCGTATCTAGCAAACTTGATCCTCGAACTGCCAAGGATTGGAAAAATTTGATTGATTTGATTGCGTCGTATCCAAAGTTCAACGAGCTGGAAAAGTTTCTCCAAATTCGTTCCTTCAACACAGAAGATTGTTCTATGGAAAATCTTGCTAACTTACCTAAAGTTTTGAAAAGTGCTAAACCAAATAGTGCTGAAAAAAGTCATTCGTTGCAAATTCAAACGTCGGTAGTGCTAGTGTCACTAGTGCAAATAATAAAGTAAAGTGCGAGGTTTGTCAAGAAACCCACTTTTTAAACCAATGTAAATCATTTGGCGCAAAAACTGTTCTCGATCGTTTCGAAATAATTAAAAAACACAAATTATATGTAAAATGTTTTTCGCCGTTTCACGCTGTTTCCAAATGTAAACGCCCTAACTGTCGTCATTGTAATGGTAATCATCATTCTATGTTACATCGTGAGAATTTGTCTCAACCGAATGTAAATGTATCGCAACCACATAAATCCGAGTCGTCTTCAACTTCGGTAGAATCTAACGTGGTTACTAAATCGTCGCTCAGTGCCACCGGTATTGAACATAAAGTTGTATTTTTGTCAACCGCTGTTGTTAAAATTAAATCTGTATACAGTACTCATCTTGCTCGTATCTTACTCGACCCTGGTTCAGAAACAACATTAATTCGTCGCGATTTATGTAACGTCGCTAAACTTCCGCTAACAAAAAATGACAACCCTACAGTTCTTGTTGGAATAAACAATGATACTTGTACTGTTAATTCGTTAACTAAATTTGTTTTGCAATCTTGATATTGTAACTTTTCTATTGCTATTGAAGCCGAAGTAATTGGTAAAATTCCATACTCTGTAACGCGTAGTAATTTTGTAGATATATTTGATAAATTTCCCAAACTCAAATTTGCTGAATTAAAAGATCTTCCACATTCTAACGTCGATATAGTTTTAGGTTCGGAGTGTGTCGAATTTATTTTGGAAGATCAACATCAATTTTACGATAATATCTGTCTTTGAAATACTAAATTTGGTTATGTAATATCCAGTTCTCAAAAGTCGTCATTTCTGACAACTAAAACTTATTGTGGGCTTTCGAAAGTTGATGTCGATGATCAACTGGAACGTTTTTTCAAATTTGAAGATTTTAGCGAATGTTCGTTGTCTAAAACTTCTGAAACTATTAGAACATAAAATGATCGAGAATTATTTTGAATCTACTTATGAAGGTAAATTTCAACTTTTTTTGCCTACTGGACCTAGTATTGTTAATTTGAACGGTATGTTTCCTAAAGCTAGGTCAATGCTAATAAAATCTGAATGTAAACGTTCCAATATCGTTCGTACTGTGTATCATGATTTTATGTTAAAGTATAAAGAACTTGGACGTATGAGTCAATTAAGCAGTTCCAAAATCACTTCAAACTCGTATTATATTCTGCACCATATTGTTTGTAAACTTAGCAGTAGCACAACTAAATATCGAGTCCTTTTTAATGCTTCTGCCATTGATAACTCTGATACCTCACTTAATGACTGTTTGTCAACGGGTCTAACACTTCAACCCGAACTATTCGACACTATTATAAAATTTCACTCACATCGTGTCGCCTTTTGCGCCGATATTGAAATGATGTATTGGCAAATTTGGATACATCCCGAAGATAGAAAGTATCAACTTATTGCTTGGCGATTTGATCCTTCGGAACCAATAGGTCATTTCGAACTTAATACTGTTACTTATGGTACTGGCCCTGCTTCGTACCTCGCAACTAAATGTCTACAAATCGTTGCTCACTCACTCCAAACTTCAAACCTAAACGCTGCCAATGCAATTAATTCAAACTTTTACATGGACGATCTCATGACTGGTGCTGAATCCATGGAAGAAGCTACTCAACTCCAACGTGTCGTTCATTCAGCCTTACTTTCAGCTGGCTTTCCACTCAGAAAGTACCAGAGTAACTCAACAGATTTTTTAAATTGTCTAGACTCGTCGTTAATTTAAACATTAAATACACGATTGTTAGGTTCAGAATCATTTATTTTTGTCCTAGGTTTAATTTGGTGTCCTTAATCCGACACCTTTAATGTATCGATGAATCTAAAGCCATTACCTACCCCTGTAACAAAAAGTGTATTTTTGTCTGATATTTCTAAAATTTTTGATGTATTAGGAATGTTATCTCCCATCACCATCAGAGCTAAGATTTTGATACAAAATCCTTGGCAAGAAGGACTTGGCTGGAATGACCCAGTGAGTCCAGAACATGAACGTGAATTTTTATTGTATCGTAATCAACTCGAATCGTTATCAAATTACCCGCTGCCCATGCAACTCCTTCTAGCCCATTTACATATTGTGGTATTAATTTTTGCGGACCCTTTACTGTTTGTTGTTTGGGTCACCGAACTGTTAAACATAATAAATCGTATGCAGCCTTTTTCATATGCTTCAGTACTCGTGCGATACATATCGAACTAGTATCAGATCTGTCTTCTGATAAATTTTTACAATCGTTTCAAAGATTTATCGCTTGTCATGGCTTACCTAGTCATGTATATAGCGACAATGGTAAAAACTATGTTGGTGCTAGTAACCAGTTGTACCAACAACGCAGTAATATTGCCAATTTCGCATCTACTGAAAGTATTAAGTGGCACTTCATTACTCTTCAAGCCCCTCATCAAGGCGGGTTATGGGAAGCTGCCATAAAATCCGGCAAATCACTACTTGCCAAAGCCACACATAACTCAGTGTTAACCTACGAAGAACTCGAAACAATTTTTTGTCAAGTCGAAAGTATATTAAATTTGTGTCCTATTTGTTAATGTAAAATTTGTAATGATTCGTTTGGTGTTCTTACACCAGGTCATTTTTTAATCGGAGATCGTCTTCTAGCTTCGCCTATCAATTTAGAAGACTCTCAACTCGATCTTGAAACTAGATTTAAGAATTTGCAAGCTGTTATTTGTTCATTTTGGCATGAATGGCGTAAAACTTATTTGAACACTTTACAATCTTGTAATAAATGGCTAAGTTGCCAGCCTAACCTCGCTATTAACGATGTCGTTATTCTTAAGGAAGATAATGTCCCTATATTATGTTGGTCTTTGGGGCAAAATTATCGATGTTATTTCGGACAATGACGGTCAAATTTGTAATGTAACTGTTCGTACCTCGACTGGTATTTATAATCGGCTATTAATCATATCATTCTTTTACCCCTTCTAAGAAGACTGATCTTCTCAGCCGGGCAGTGTAATGTTTAGACTAATTCTAGTCGATCATCTTATCTTTTATCAAAGTTTTTATTTTCCTTTTTTTTTATTCTATATTTCGCCTCTCGCCATTCTGTCTTTTCTTAACCTGCTTTCCTTATCTTTTCCTATCGTAACGTTTTCTCTCTTATTCCTTCTACTCGATCACGTTTTTAACTTCATTCATTGTTCAAATGTGCACCAATGCAGTTTTTGTCTGTCAATATACAAATTCAATCGAAATAATACTTTATGTCTCTTTTTTCAAGTATGTCTCATGAATTACTCATTAAAAACTGGTTTTATGATATTTGCTAATGGAGACTTAGTGGAGTGGAATTGTTCTAAGCAAACAATCCATGCTTCTTCAAGCACTGCAGCAGAAATCATTGCAGTTTTTGACACCCTTGATACCATAAAAGTAATGTAATTTATGAATTACAAAATCTATAGAGAAAAATTAATTGTAGACATAATGGAGGACAATATTTCAACCCAAACAATTTGCTTGGGGGGGAGTCAGAAGAAATTGAGAGCCCTTATGATAAAATGCTACTCGATTTTGGAGGCTCTTGAGGAGAAAATAATATATTTTAGAGCTGTAAGTTTGGAGAATCAGTTGGCCGATATTCTGACCAAATCTTTGGATCGTACCAAATTTGAAAATATAGTTGTCAAAATATTGAGTGACACGAATATATACATATAATACATAAAAATTTGTTTATTTCAAAAAATATAAGTTAGAAAAATTATTTCCTTCCAAAATACAAGTTGTCCCAAGTCCATATAGTAGTTGTAACACTAAATACTTTTCTGAAAAAATTACCCCATAATTATCACAAATATGTACTTAACAAAAGCCATTTACTAGAATTTTCTTGCTGAAAATAAATGCTCGATCTTTCGAAAAATACAACAATGAAGACTGCATTAAAATCGAGCAAGTTAAAACCCTATAATAAGAATAATAAAAACCTTATACAACTTAGAACCAGCGTGAGAGAAAAATATGAAAAATTCCCACACTACTGACGAATGGCAAAATCTTAACAATACATACAATAAAGATAAAAAGTCATTACACGACTGCAATAAAGATTACTCAACAACCTGCCTCATCGTAAAATAAACATGTTAGACGCCACCTCAAACACAATAGTTGCACACAAAAGATAAAATAAGCGAGCAACATATATTAATCCTTCAAACCGTTACCTGTTGTAGAATTTAGATAAGATAATGCAACGTAACGTTTGAAATGTATCAATATCTCAAACACGAATACTTTATTTTTTTTCTCCTTTTTATTCTTTTTTCTTTTTTGTATTTCATGTTTGTAAATTTGTTTTCATGATTTAAACATTTTCAACCGTGATCCTTCAAATGCAAGTCCTGCTAGTTGGATGACATACTTTCGTAATCAGGAGAAAGGAAAGGCATTGATCTATCAGGGATTAAATAACAAATTATAGAAAGAGTAAAAGACCTTAGGACAATCAATCAGATACTTAAAATTCTAGATGAAAGATATAAGAGTCGCACCCAGGTCACATATATCAATGTGAAACAAGCATTTCAAAAATTAAAATTTAATCGCGACAGAAATATGCGTAGTTATTTAGACCTTTTTTCACGCTCAGTGCAAAAAATAAGAGATTGTGGTAAACCTTTAAATAAACAGGAGGAAATTGAGCAACTATTAATATCTCTAAATATGGATTATGACATGACACGTTTGGAATTTAATACCTTAAGTCAGGATCAAAAAACAATTGAAAATCTTCATGCCATGTTAATTGAGAAATCAGATAGATTATATGACGAAAAAAAGTCACAATTCTTTAATAATAATAATAATAAATAAATAATAATAATAATAATAATAATTAATAATAATAATAATAATAATAATAATAATAATTAATAAATAATAATAATAATAATTAATAAATAATAATAATAATAATAATAATAAATAATAATAATAATAATAATAATAATAATAAATTACTGTAATTTCTACCACAATAATAAATACCAAAGATTTCAACTTGGTGGAAATTACAATAGATTTAGCAATAGCAATAGAAATCAAAACCACAACCAAAATATAGATCAGGGGAAAATGAAATATAATAATAATCAACAATCTGAAATGCCTTTCAATAATAATAAATATGAAAATAAAAAATACAATACAAATCAAAATCAAAATACTTTGCCAAATTCGAATACTGTAGTGTATTCTAAATGTCATGGCAAAGGACATGTGGCAAATATTTGTCCGTCAAATAAAGAGGGCACACAACCCAAAAATAAACCAGATGGTCCTACCAAACTATGTACTTCTAACAAAGCGCATAATGTTAGATGGTGGAGCTGTAGCATATGTAATATCAGACTTACCTAAATTATCCAATCCGATAATGTTCGAAATACCCCTGGAATTAGAATGTGCAATACAGGACATACTATTAGTTGCCACTTATGTCAGCACAATGTTCATAAGAGTAGAAAATTTGGAAAGAAACAAACTGTAATAAGACTCATGAACGTACACTATGTACCATTCCTAAATGTTGATCTCCTGTTAGGGATTAAAATCACTGAAAATAGTGTTTTAGGCATAGATCAACATTTCTCAGTAGCCAACATATACATCTGTGGTACGGATGAAGTTATTTTCTCAGCCACCAAAATAAAGTGAGTATGTATATGGTAAAACGTGAAGTTGTTTCAGATATGTCAGTTAATTTCATTGAATCCCCTGATAACTTAGAAAAAATTTGCCCTTATAAAGACATCTCATGTAAACTAGCATGCATGCCGAAAATAAAATCATAAGATGAATGGATGGAATATGAGATCTAGGAGGAAATAGTTGAGGAAACTCAGGAGGACAATGAGGTGAATGAGGAGGAAGATGAGGTCAATGAAGAGGAAGGAAGAGAAAATTTTGAAAATGAAACTAATAATAATAATATAATAAATAATAACCCAATAGAAAATGAAAATCACAAGAGAGAAGAACATTTAGATGATATAAACGATAATAATGACAATAAAAAAAAACACGAAATATGTGAAGGACAGTTTGAAAAGGATGAGCAAGTAGGATCAGATAATAATAATCAAAAAAATAATAAAAATAAAAACAGTGACGAAAAGGGATATTTGGAGAGGACAGATAATACAAACTTGCAAGCAACAATCACAAATGGACAAAAGATTTAATAAATAGGTTTAGTAAATATTTCATGGTTAAGATAGAAAATAATTCCACTTTTTTCTTTGATTTTGAAATTAACTGTGATGCTATACAAAAACAGGTCATTTTAATGCAGTACAATAGACAAGATTCTCCAGAAATTTAAAATGATTGAAAGAAAACCTATCTCAACACCCATGGAGACTAGGTTAAAACTCAACAAACCTACAAATGGAACTGACAACACCGAATACAGGGCTATGATAAGGAATCTACTATATGTAGCAAGACTAACCCGCCCAAATATTGCATTTGCCGTCAATTACTTGTCACATTTTCAAACCGCTTCAAACAATGAGATTAAAAATTATGTTCGTCATATCATCAGATATCTAAAAACAACACGTGATTTTGCATCAACTTTCTATTCTAACCAATCACAAATTAAGGCTTTTGTCGATGCGTCATATGCACCTGATGTAGACGACTCACCCACAAACATTAATAATTTGTAGAAAGGATACTCCACATCAGGGTGCATGATTTTTGTAAACAGAGACTTACTAAAGTGGGCCGTCAACTACAGCCAAATTAATTGCACTTGATGATGCACTTGATGATGCACTTGATGACATAACTATGGTTTGGAGATTAGTGGATAGCATTTTCTCTGTAACAGACCCAGTGCAAGTGTTCGAGGACAACATATCAGCATCCCGCATTGCATCTGGTGGAGACCAGAAGCAATCCAGGTCTCTTGCAATCAAATGTTATGCTCTGCTGGAGGCATTCCAACAAAAACAAATTGTTTTTAATGACATTAGGTTTTCTGATCAACTTGCTGACATTTTAACCAAGGCTCTTGATCAAAAAACTTATCAAAACTTGGTTTTGAGAATACTCCAAAAAAGTCAACTTTTTGGCTAATTGTCTTAACAGGCACAACCCTGCAAAATTTTTGATATTTGGCTTTGGACTGCAGATGGGCATTGGTCTTTTAGCGCCTATTGTAAACCAAGTGGTTCATATTTCCTTTTTTTTGTTGTGTGAGAATTTGCCCATATTTTTCTCACGCTGGTTTGGAATTGGATGGTGTTTCTATTCTCTCAATTCATAGGGTTTTGATTTGCTCGATTTTAATGTGATTTTCATTGTTGGGTTTTTGAGAAATTCGAGTATCTATTTTTGGCAAGTAATTTCTAGAATTATATTATTGTTCAGTATTATTTTCTAATATTATAGGGGTATTTTTCTTTCCATATATTTTGTGTTTCGACTAAAATTTGGACTTGGGACGACTTGTACTTTGGCCGGGTATATTTCTGAAATAAATTATTATGTTATTATATATATATATGTTTGTATTTTCCAGAATTTTTACTACGATATTCTCTAATTTTGTTCTATCAAGAGATTTTGTTAGAATATCCACTAATTGGTTTTTGGAACTTACTGACCTGAAATGTATTATTTTTTCCTCCATTGCCTCTAAAATTGAGTAACATTTTATCATAAGGGTTCTTGATTTCTTTTGACTTCCCCCAGAGCATATTTTTTGTGTGGAGATATCTTCCATAAAGTCAATTATTATTTTTTCTTCAAAAATTTCAAAGTGCATATATTGCATGACCTTAACAATGTCCAAAGTATCAAAAATAGCTATGATTTCTGCAGCGGTGCTAGATGAAGCATGGATTGTCTGTTCAGAAAAATTCCATTCAATCAAATCTCCATTTGCAAAAACCATAAATCCCATTATTGATTTACCTTTTTGTAGGTTATTTACATTAATATTATTTTCATCAACTTGTGGGGCATACGAAGCGTCTATATATGCTTGTATTCTATCCCCTTGTGATTTATATGTTAATGAATAATTTTTCGTACAATTTATATATCTAAATATCCTTCTAACATAATTTTTTTAAATTTCGTTAGAATTATTCTGGAAATGGGAGAAAAAATTTACTGGAAAAAGTATATCTGGTCTTGTGAGTCTGGCTAAATATAATAACCCTCCTTTCATAGATTTATATTCTGTGTCATCTTTTCCATTTTCAATTTTATCGATTTTAAGCCCCGTTTCCATTGGTGTATTAGACAATTTTGATTCAGATATGCCATATTTTTTTATCATTTTTTCTATGTTTATGTTGAGTTAGCGTAATTGTGTTATTTTCTGTGGACCTATTTATTTCCAATCCAACAAAAAATCTCGGATTGTTAACTATTGTAATAGTGTAGGTTTTTTGTAATTCCTCATTAATTCTTGTTATGGATGATTGTTTATTTGAGGCTATTAATATGTCATCCACATAGGTCAAAAAGTATATTATTTCAGTTCCTTTTTTGAAAAAATACAAACTTCTATCAGATTTTGTTCATATGAATTCCATTTATTTTATTTTTGAGTCAAGTAGATCATACCATGACTTGCTTGGTGTTTTTAACCCCTATATGGATTTTTTCAATTCTAACATTCGATTGGAACCTATATTAATTCCCTGAGGTTTTCTTACAAAAATGGGTTTTATTATGAGGGAGTTCAGGTAGGCAGTTTTGACGTCATACTGCACGAGTATTAATTTATTTTTATTAACTGTGGAGAGTAACCATCTTATAGTACTTATAGAGGCTACAGTTCCATGTGTTTCAGTTATGTTATATTCTGTTCTATCCTTAAGCCCTCTTGCAACAAGTCTTGCCTTTGGTTTAGGATTTCTATATTCATCGTATTTAATGGTAAAGATCCATCTTGTATCTATTAATTTTTGACGGTCATAATCCACTATTTTCCATGCCTTCACATCATCTAAGGAATTGAATTTGTCGTTTATGGCCTTAATCCATTCATCCCTAAATGGGTTTGTATTTATTTCCATATAATTTCTGGGAATACTGTCTTCAATATATGCTTTATTATAATTAATTTTAACATTCATTATGATCGGGTTAATTATCCCTAAATCATATTCGTAATATGCTGCTTTTATTATTAATGGTTTATTTGTAATTTCTAGAGATTTTATATTTTGGGTTTCATCCATTTTGACATCACAAGATATATATGATTTTGTGTCAAATGGATCTCTCAAGCAATAACCTGTATTAGTATAACCCATCATTATACTCTTTTCAGCTCTATGTGCCAATTTTGGATCAACTTTATTTTTTGATTTTGATTTAGCTTCAGTTGCATTTTGTTTTCTCATTTCCAGAGGGATATGCCTGTAGGTGAGTGAACCAAAGACTTTTAGATTTTTAATGTTTGGCTTAGTCTCATAAAACAATTCGTATGGCATTTTGTAATTGGGTTAGCCTTTGTAGGTGATCTATTCATGAGATAAGCTGAGGTTACAACAGCATATGACCAATATTTGATGTCTAAGTTGGCATGAGTGAGCATGGCCCTTACTCTCCTCATTAATGTCTGGTCTTGCCTTTCGGCTACACCATTTAATTTCGGGGAGTAGGGAACCACGTAATCCATTGTGATGCCAAATGTAGAATATGAAGGAAAATATTTTTCAAAATTAAACTTGAATTAAGCTAATTTGCTTTTGAATCCAAAGGATCTATAGAACTTTGTTTTGAATGTTATCAATATATTATTTTATTGTATAAATTTCAAGTTTATGCAAGGGTATTTTGAACAAAAGAAATTTAAGACATGAAAATTCACATGTAAACTTGTTTGATTTGACAAAGGATTTGATTCTATTGTCACAATGATTTTGTTAAATCTTGAATTTTTTGTTCAAGTATGAAAATATTTTATTTGTTAATGTTGTTTTTGTTGTTTTATTTATTTTAATTTTTGTTTTTTCATATTTGTTTTAAAGTGGATTTTCTCTTTCAAAATTTTCTAAAAAAATTCTAAAAGATTCAATCGAGTCTAAAGCTTGATTGCTGAGAATATTTTTTGAAATTTATACAAAATTTGATATTTCTATACCTCTCTTATTATGAATTATTCCACTAATATCTACAGAAAAGGTTACCAGATTTATTTCTCCTAAAAACGTTTTCCAAAATGGAAAATCAATTAAATTTAATCTGACGTTTGTAATTTTTTCTTTTTCAAAAATTTTTAATATTTTTTGTAATCTTTTTCTCGTATTTTTATTGTACTTTGACAATTTATTGGACAGTTTGCGATTTCTTTCCAAAACCTTACCATTCGAAACCTGCTTTATTCGAACTTATTTAAGCTTAATCTTTCTTGTGATAACCTCACTAGATTTTTATCGAAATAAAGGGGGTTTATGAAATTAAGTATTTTGGACAGTAGAAAATTTAAATTTTAAAAAATTTTTATATTATTAACATCACTCTATGACCCACAAAATTATCGAATATATTCCCTCAAATTCTGCTTTCGTACAAGAAATATATAACTGGAAATTATCGAAAATTAAATTACCCGTTACTTGCGGAATTCCATCGAAAATTTCCCAATTCAAATTATGACTAATCTGCGTTTTCCCGTGCAAAAATAAACAAATTAGGTTCAGATCGTCTTTGGAAATTCAAACTCTCGGATTCATGCAGATGACTCAGCAAACATCAATTGATCGACGAATTTATGAAGATGTTGTTCGATGAAATGTTCAGCCAATGGCGATGTTTGACGTTTACAGGAACTAGTTTTGATTAAACAGTGATTTCTGATTTTTCACAAAAATTTAATTATGTGTTCTCCTTACAGTAGCAGACGATCTAGATCCGATGTATTCTGAATTCCCACGGAAAAAATCCTGTTTTGATTCACCTTACAGCAAAATGACAATCCATTGATTTTGGAATATGAAAATATGGCTTCGAAATATTTTTGGCGCCAAAGTGATTTAATTTATAATCACAAATAATTTTTGATGAACTTCAAAAAAAATTCAAAAAAAAACAATTCACTGCTCATGAACAATTACAAAACTTTGAAAGAAATAACCTTTTTAACAAAAATTACTTATAGTTCCTTTTAACTTTGGATACTATAGTAAAAAATTATGAAACTTTAAATGAATGATTCACTTCCTACTAACTTTGTTTGAGAATTGCAGCTCTGCCTACCATGAAGTGAGGTTTTACTTCCAAGGAAAGAAACAAGTTAGTTTGAAATACTGTAATGCATTAAACGAAAGTACAATTTACAAGTTTGAGGAAGATGAACAATCTCCCTCCATTATGAGATTAAAGTTTGAGTGGGAAATGAGTTTCAGCGTTCTCGGGTGAATGAGAGAAAAGTTATGTTTGTGATGTGAGGCGTACAAAACGAGGATCGAAAGAACTTGAAACTTTTTACTTTAACGACATTTTATTGCGGACTAAAATACATTTCACAAACGAAATACGAAATGGCGAAGCAACAGCGTTATCGGTTTGAGAATAGTAGGGGAAGCACTTCGTGATGAGAGTGTACGTGTGACATATATATATAATGTGATAGTGATGATGATGAAGAATGAGAGAAGGTGGGATTTCCATTACAACACCCCCCTGAAATTTTACTGTTTGAGTTCTTCATCATATTGTACGCTGAAAGTAAACGAATTATTATTATTTGTGAAAAAATTTTAAGTACAGAAATAATATATGCATAATAAAAAAAATTAAAAAAAAATTATTGACATCCTATTATTCGAACATTATTGTGGTAACTTTGGTTCGTAAAATAATTTTGTTAAGCTGTGCTTCAAGAGAAAAAAAAATTAATCGAATAAGATAAATAAATACAATAAATAAATAGTATGGTAACATGCATGGAATATTCAATATTAATATATGATATAAAAATGGTACTATGCAAAAAAATATTCAAATATTGTGTATATGAGATGATTCATTCATCGTATATTTCGAATAGAGAGAGAAAAAAAAATAAAAAGGAAAAAAAATATTCACGAACATATATTACATTAAAGGGAAAAAGAGAAAAAAAATTGACAAAGGTATTTCCGATTACGAGTTCGTTGAATTTGAAAGAACGTTACGTTTTGTATCTTATCTAAATAGTATGACATGTAGAGGATTGTAGAATAATATACGTTGCATCGTTTATTATCTTTCCTATGTTACTATTGTATTTGAACTGGCATCTAACATGTTTTACGATAAGGCAACCTTTTTGATTTATCTTAATTGTCGTCATGTAATGGGTTTTAATCTTTATTGTGTTTATTGTTGGTGGATTTTCTTTCATCATTCGTGTGGGAATATTTGGTGTATTTCTCTCACGCCTGTTTGAAAAAGTATAGGGTTTTTATTATACGAATTGTAGGGTTTATTCTTGCTCGATTTTAATGCTGTTTTCTTTGTTGCAATTTTCGAGAAATCGAGTATCTATTTCTTGCAAGAATTTTCTAGTAAAAGGTATTGTTAAGTACTATTTTTGTAATAATTGAAGGTTAATTTTTCAGCAACTATTTTCATGTTACGACTTATGGCAATACCATATTCGGATTGATCTTTAAAACCTCTCGCCACAAGTCTCGCTTTTGGTTTTGGATTACCAAATTCATCAAATTTTATTGTAAAAATCCATCTCGTATCTATAAGTTTCTGGCGATTGTAATCTACTATTTCCCATACCTTCATGTCATCGAGAGAATTGAATTCGTCATTTATGGCCTTAATCCAATCCTCCCTAAATGGGTTTGTATTTATTTCAGAAAAGGTTTTTAGAATATTATCCTCTATACATATTTTATTGTATTTAATGTTGATATTCATAATAATTGGGTTGATTATCCCTAAATCATATTCATAATCTGCTGGTTTTATTGTTAGGGGTTTATTATTTATTTATAATGATTTTATATTTTGTGTTTCGTCCATTTTTACATCACATAAAATATATGATTTTGTGTTATAGGGGTCTCTAAGACAGTATCCCGTATTTGTATAGCCCATCATTATATTTTTCTCTGCCCTATGTGCTAGTTTCGGGTCGATTTTATTTTTTGATTTTGATTTTGCTTTTGTAGCATTCTGTCTTCTGACTTCCATAGGTATATGTCTATATGTTAATGCCCTGAAGACTTTAAGATTTTTTAAATTTGGTTTCTTCCCATAGAACAATTCATAAGGTGTTTTAAATCCTGCATTTGCTTTTGTGGGTGATCTATTAATTAATTAAGCTGAGGTAACTACAGCATAGGACCAATATTTTATGTCTAGATTGGCATCAATCAACATGGCTCGTACTCTCCTCATTAAAGTTTGATTTTTCCTTTCGGCAATACCATTTAATTCCGGGGAATACGACACCATATAATCCATTGTTATGTCAACTTCATTGCAATAATTTATTATTTTGGCATCGGTATATTCTTTCGCATTATCGCATCTTATAGTACCTATGGGATATTCAGGGAATTAGTTTTTCATTGATACTATAATGTTTTTAAATTCATTTGTTACCTGGCTTTTATTAGCAATAGGCATGACAAAAGTGTATTTAGAAAAATAGTCTATGAATGTTAAAATATATTTTTGATTTGCCACAGAGGGCGTAAACGCACCCATAATATCTGAGGACGCTATCTCCAATTTCCTGGTTGGTTTAGTCCTAATTCCCGTATGCCCTAATCTTGAGTTATTGGCAATACAACATATTTGGCAATTTACAAAATCTTCATCCCTAAAGTTTAGATTTTTGGGAATGCCGACTGCTAAAGTTTTTAATTTTTGCAGATATCTGGCATTTAAATGCTAAAGCCTCCTATGTATTATCAATTTTTTATTAATATTATTATTTATTTATGTTTTATTATTATCGATATCATTTTTATTTCTTTCTTCTATTATTTCCTCATTTTCACCCCCTGAGGTGATTCAGTATTCGTATCATCATCTTGAATTTCCAGTTCTACTGTAAAATCATCCCATTCATCGTCTATATTCTGAGTGACTGGGGTACATATTATATTTTGAGCATTCCTATTACTATTTTCTATTAGTGTTTTATTATTATTTTCGATATTGTAATATATATAAAAAATTCCTTCATCCTTTTTTGCAGTCATAATTATTTCTGCATTTTCAATGAAGTAAATATTTGCAATATCTTTTTGTTGATCGATATTGATTATTCCAGTGTTTGTTATTTTTATTGCTGAAATAATATCTAGGTTCAGATCTGGCACATAATGGACATCATTCAATTCTATCAATGACTGAATTTTATTAAGATTTTCAACTTTGATCACCATCCTACCTGTATGAGTGGCGTATAAAAAAGTATTTTTTCCCGCACATTGCAATTTTATTGGAGTTACAAATTTTTTAACATCTACTAATTTATTAAAATCAGACGTTAGATGTACCTCTGCAGCCCCGTCCAAAATTGCTTTGTGGTTCAACATTGTATAATTTTCATTATTGTAATATTTATTATTATTAATTAATTCATTCAACAACCATTCGTTATTATTTTGATTGAATTTTTTGATCATGCAAGACATTTTCACTAGCTGTTCCGCATTATCCTTTTTGTTATTATTAGGTTAATTTACATTCCTTTTTGGGGGATAATTTCCTTGAGTATTATTAGAATTATCATTATTATTATTTAGTTGTGGATTATTATTACCACAATTTTTTGCTATGTGCCCAAATTGCCCATATTTGTAACATTTCGTATTATTTTGATTGTAATTTCTACCATTTCCTCTATAGTTATTACCTCTATAATTCGAGTTACCCCTATAATTATTTCCTCTATAATTTCCATTATTATTATTCCCATTATTATTCGTATTATTATTTTGGTTTTGGTTTATTTCATTACCATTACCATTACTATTACCATTATTATTAAAATTATTTCTATTACCATTTCTATAACCATTATGACCATTGCCATTACCTCTATAGTTATTCCTACCTCTATAATTATTATATCTTCCCCTATAATTATATCTATTGTTATTTCCATTATTTCTAAAATTATTATTTGATTGATTATTATTATTACTATTCTGCTTTTTTAAGGTCTAATCCCTAAATTTTTGGTCAGAGTCCTCTCTCAATATTCTCTTAAAGTTATCTATATTTTTTTCATTTTGAGGTAAATTTTTGAATTGCATTTTTGGAATTGCCTGCTCATAGCATAAAGCTAATTGCAAATTTTCCAATTCTTCTGCTTCAGTAACTTCTTTACCACTGTCTCTTACGTCGGTTACTAATTCATCCCACTTTTTTAAAAAACCTTTCATATTTCCTCCGGGTTGAAATCTAAATTCCATCCACTTTGCCTTCGCCATATTAGCTGTGACCGAAGTTTTAGTGCCATAAATATTATCTAATTTTTTTAACATTAAAATTGCAGTATAACAGTCCCTTATTTGCTTAGTAATTTCATTTGACACTCTTTCCAATACAAATGCTTTAGCATTATCTTGCATTTTGCAATAATTCATCATATCCCTATCGGGTCTGAAATTTAGATCATCTATCTGATTAATATATGATTGTAAAAATTCGTGTTCTCCGAAAATATCGTAGTATCCAGCTCCCCTTATGGCTGAAATAATCATCCTACGCCAATCTAAGTAATATTTCCCATTGAATACTTTTCCCAAGGGTGCTTGTATGGGTTTAATTTCATTTGGGGATGCCATATTTTCTTTGATTTTTCTAAAACCTAACACACTATTTTCACTATTAACTATAGCTATATATTTTTTATTCTCTATTGACCCTTTTTCAATTTGTTTTATTAAATTTTCCTCTTTTTTTTTCCTTTTTTCTAGTTCCTTTTCTCTATTCTCTTTTTTATTTATTTCGTTACTATCCAGTTTTTATTATTTAATTAATTGAAGAATCTGTTCATAAACTTATCCTTCGATTTTTCAGAACTATAAATTCTGTTCAAAAAATAATTTACTGACGATTCTAAAATTTTAATATATTTTAAACTGCTAATATCTTCGATTCTTCCGGATATGTCTACTACAAATGATTCCAATATTATCTCTCCCGTGAAATATTTAACATATGGTAAATTATAATTTTCAATTTTTATATCAATTACTTTTTCACCTTCAAACTTTTTTATTAATTCATTTAAATCCTCCTTTTCAATATTATACTCTCCAATTTTTCCTTCAAACAAATTTATTGTAGGGGACATAAACGATTACTAGGTTTTTTACTCTTCTTGCCTCAGTTCAAATACAATAATTGCATAAACACGAAAAATAATTAACTTCAACAAATATTACCTTTACAAAAAAAAATTTTTACCTTAATATTTCTATTGTGTCGACGAATGATTTCTGTTTTCAATGCTCCGCTGACAACCGCTGTACTTCCTGCTTGAATTTTGTTTTGAGTTGGCCAAAAAATTTGGGTCTTCGATGTATGGATCTACGGTGAATCCTCGATGACGAGAGCAGGTTTCCTTTGGCTGTTCTCACGATCTCTTTGGTGGTCCTTACTGGATTTAGCGTTCGATGACTTCCAGGATTGGCCGTTATTAAGTCTGGAACTTCAGCTTCTAATTTTCGATTTAATTTTGAATTTTTCAAAAATTGAAAATAAATTAAAATTTGAGTTTAAACTTCTCGAAAAAACACGGTAAATACTTCGTGTATTACTCAACAGAAAACATGAAAAAATTTTTGCACAACAGTAAATTAATTCAAAAAATTATTTATCCATCAATTAAGGATTTTTCAAGTCTCTCCTCAAAGTTCTACCGCAGCGACGGCTACCATGATGTGAGGCGTACAGAACGAGGATCGAAAGAACTTGAGACTTTTTACTTTAACGACATTTTATTGCGGACTAAAATACATTTCACAAACGAAATACGAAATGGCAAAGCAACAGCGTTGTTGGTTCGAGAATAGTAGGGGAAGCACTTTGTGATGACGTGTGACATATATATATATAATGTGATAGTGATGATGATGAAGAAAGTGAGAAGGTGGGATTTCCGTTACAACAGTTTGTTTGTACAACCTGAAAGTGTTAGTATACGTTATCGAAAGTAGTAGCGCTAACAGTCAGTGAGCGAGTACAGGTGGAGTGTAGAACAACAAAATATAATTTGGTATGAGATGGCGAAGCACAGCGTTATCGGTGATTGAAAGTAGGGGAAGCGATTCGTGAGAGAAGTAGAATGTATGACATATACATATATAGTATATTGATGATGATGATGATGATGAAGAATGAGATGAGGTGGGGTTTCGGTTACAACAATTATCATCCTCTTAAATACAAAATTATGCCAAAAGTGAATATGGGCCTTAGGCCCATACTCAAAAACATCACTTTAAACTCCCTTCACTTAAATTTCACATAAAAATGACTTTTGGCACAATTTTGTACTTCAGAGTGTGGTAACATTTTATTTTTACATTGGAACTCTCCAATGTAAAAATAAAATGTCACCACACTCTGAAGAACAAAATTGTGCCAAAAGCGATTTTCAAGTGAAGTTAAAGCTTTGACTATATAGCTTAATGGACTGCTAGAACTAATAAAATCTTGAAGCCAAACAATGCAGGCGTTACTTTTCAAAAAAGGTACTTTGTGTGAAAACTGAATTTGTATTGAGTTATATTTTCATGACTCCTAACAATATAAGCAGATACTAGTGAAATATTAGAACATTATACCAATTTATTGTCTGAAATTAATGAGTGAAACTTTTGAATAATGATTTAAATTAATCAAAGAACTTTTCAGAATGTGAAAATGTAAGTTTTGGAAAGCTCCTTTTTTCTTGAAAAGTTTGAATTAAGGTTTTCTTAAACTGAAAAATTCGGCTATTAGGTAAATAATTTCATCGTTCGCTGATTTGTTATCCAAAAACAACTTCTTGAGCTACTGTAAGAACTTGAGCAAGTCCTAAATGAGCTAAAATACGTTTTTTGAGTGAAAATTTATTTTATTTCATTTGACCAGAGAAAATGTTTTTCAAATTTAGAATAAATTTCTGATGATATGAACATTAATGAAAATAGACAATTGGATGACATTTATGAAAATGTGGCTTTTATTTTGCCATGTTTCATTTTTAAAATGCCTGAAATAAGTAGTTATTGTAAAAGATTCAAGTAGGTACATTATTTGTTCTATAAAGGTTTGAAGAGATTAGAAATTGATGGTGTCTGTTGAAATATCACAAATTTCTTTGTTTTGAAATATATTTCTGATAATTTTTCCAAGTCATTTTGTTTGAATCAGAACAATGTAGATGATTTTCCGTAATGATTTTTCAGCCTTGACAAACAATTTCTTACAATTTAGTTGAAAAATTTCAGTAAATTTAACAGTCAGTAGGATTTCCAATTACAGAGAATACCAAAATCGAATGTCCCAGCGTATTTGGAATCTGAATTAAAGATATAGTGCTGCCACAAGTACAAGTTTTTCATATTTCTGACTTGTTTACCACATGAAAAATGAAATAGGTATCGATTTCATATGCAGTAGGTATGCTGTTTCTAATTTTTCGTTGTTTCTAGAACTGATAAAATCTTAAAAATCACCAAAGGTCATTTTTCGTAAAAAGAACGCCTGTTAACAGTGGCTTCAGCAGTGTTCCATTTAACCCTATATATTTCTTATCAGTTCTAGCAGTCCATTAAGCTATATAGTCAAAGAGTTAAAGTGAAGGGAGGTTAAAGTGACGTTTGTGAATACGGGCCTAAGTCTTTCACCAATTGTTTGAAATTTTGATGAATTATTTTTGTTGTCCCAAAGAAGGTTTTTATCCAACTTGGAAAAGTTATGAATGTTTGAACTTTCACAAATCTTAGGTTAGTAACAAACCTTAACAAATTCATCTGTCAAGCAAAGCTAACAAAGCGAGTAGCTAGTAATTCATATAACTTTAGTTTCAGCAATGTTCCTTAATCCTTATTCACTTTAAGAACGACATGTCAGTAAGACAATTGCACTTATCAGCACAATAGAGGGTAATCTATACATCACTGAATTGAAAATTTATGACGACTCTTACACAATTAGATAATTGAGAATTATTGTTTTCTCCTTTCTCTTTTGCCAACTACCTGCATGTGATGCCATGTCATTTTTAAAGTGAATAGGGTATAACAATCTGGGTCCAGATTTTCTCTTCATTCTGTAAGTTTTTCTTTCCGTACCTAATATTGGAAAACATTGATGACATTCGTATTCTGAAACTAAGCACATAAAGCACCTTCGCTTCTCTCCATTAATATCCTAATTTATATCATTTTATGGGTTCATTCGTTTTTGGCGTAAAAGAGAAATAATCTTTATTACCTTACTGAAAGTAATACATGACAATACTGAAATAAAACACCTTCAAACTTGGAATATATTAATGTAAAAAAAAAAAAAAACAAAATTAAATTAATTCCAGAAAGAAATACGGATAACGAATGGTTAAATAATCAATATAAATTTAAAGACTACGAATTTTTATCAATTTAAAATTGAAACAATGAACATGTTAATACATTATACGCGTGGATATATTAAAATAGAAAAATTCTGTATCAATCATCATCTAAATCAGATTCCGAATCTTGCCAATTCATTCCTTTCTTTAAATGAATACTACCAGTAGATTTTGGGGCTTTCTTCTTATCGGGTGGATTCAGTATATCGCCATCGTATTCTATAGCACCACTTTTAGCAATTCGCCATTCCAACATATCTGTAGAAAAATCATCACAATTACCCAGATCCGTAAAGCCAATGATGTAATCTTTCGCATTACTATCTTTGATGCACGCTATAGTTGGTATCACTCGAATCTTCAATTTTTCTGAAATTAAGCATCAATAATGCAAACAACACATAACACGACTCATTAAACATAAAATAATTCTGCGGTTTCTTACCTGCTAAAAATAGGCAACGGTCAGCCAATATCTTACAAAATCTCGTTTCTACATGCCGTTTTGCAAGTACACTCAGATGATGGTCGACTATTTTACAGCGAGGCGTACAATCTCTATAAAAATGTACAACTACATTGGGCGATTTTTTTACTACCTCGAAGAATTGTTTCTCATCGCCCAATTCATCGTAATCGCCATGTCCCTGAAATAAACAGAACAAATATTGTAGATGTAAGACGAAACGAAAATAATCACGAACAGAGATGATGAAATGAGTCTCACTCTAGCTAAATATTCTTGACGTTTCTTAGCCTCTCTTTTCAACTGGAGTAAACGTCGCTCACGTAATTTTTCGATATCATCCGACTTGAGTTCATCAAGATTTTTAAGTTCTTGATCTAAACGTTCTTCGATAATTTCCGCAGCTTTCAACACCTGCTGCTGAATCAAGTTGGTAACTGCTTCTGTTTGGTGAGCTGTCATCACTGGACGTAAAAGTAATAAAAATCTACCTAATAAAGTGCTGAAAGATTTTAGAAAACTAAGTTAAAAACCTGTAAAGTATAGAACTAATTTAGAGCGTAACAGAACACCTGGCGCATAAAACTCGAAAAAAATAATGAAACAGAGATTTAAAAATCAGAGAAAACCAATATACTGAATCAGATGCGAAAATAATTAATCAACCAAATTTTTTACGATTAATTTCAGTAATTAGAAATAAAATTATTACAATCTAGAAATAATATAACAGGGAAAAACCATAATAACCAATACTTCCTTGATGAAATGAAAAATGTGATTTATTTAGATTTATATTTTGTAAACTAACCCTACTATCAAATCTCTAAAAAACAAAGATGACTATCGATAGCTATAGCTATCGATAGTCACAAACAGGAATGGGGGAATCTAACAAAATTGTTGTTCTACACTCCACCAACTGAATTTAGCTCACTATTCGAACAAAATTTGTATTAAAAAACGAAGTTTTAGTTTCACCACTTTATTATGTACCTGTAGTGAGACAAATATAAAAGAACGTGGTGTTTCCCTCATCACCATTAGCCGAATGACGTTGATTGTTATTGTTGATACGAAATCCCACCTCATCTCTTTCTTCATCATCATCATCACGATGACTATATATATATATATATGTCACACGTACACTCTTGTCAGTAAGTGCTTCCCCTACCATTCTTGATCCGCTATCGCTGTTGCTTCGCCATTTCGTACTTATTCGTATTTTATTTCCAAATGTAAATTTAGTCTGCTAATAAATTCTCTTGTGAATACTTCTCTCTTACTCTTTTTCGTTCCTCGTCATCACCGCCTCACATCATGGTAGCTATCGCTGCGGTTGAATTGTAAGAGAAGAAAAATATTAAAGTATGAAAATAGCAGACTGATTTTTTTGAAATTGATTCGTTGTTGTATTGAAATTTATATTATTTTGAAGTGAAAAATACACTAAAAATACGTTTAAATCGAGAATATTAAAACTCAAATTTTTTATTTTTACAATTTTTTTTCAAAGTTGAAAAAAATAAAAACGTAACCAAAAAACGAGTTCCTGATCCAATAACGGCCGACCCTGGAAGTCAACGAACTACAATCCAGAAAGGACCGCCAACGATACAGAGGACCAACCGAAGAAATCTTCCGCTCCCGTCTTCAAGAAATCCTTTAGAGATCTCAACTACGGAGACCACAATTTTTGGGCCAACCTTATACAAAATTCAGCGGAGACAACGACGGTGATATTTAGAGTCAACAAGAGTAAAATTCACGCAACAACGGATCGACCAAGAAAATAAAAATTTTGTAAGGTAATATAGATGTAGTTGAATTATTTTTTACGTATTTTGTTTGAAATTGAAAATTTGAGGTAGAGAGATAAATTTGTTTTACTTCCCCAATTAATATTATATGTCAAATTTAGTAAACCTAATAGAAAGTAAAATAGGTGAATACAGTATAGAAAAAGAGGAATTGCAAGAATTATTGAAAAAGTTTGAAGGGGAAAAAGTTGTAGATTTGAAAATAGAGAAATATAATCTTCCTTATTACACGTATTTTACTGGTGAAATAATTCTAGAATCATTTACAATCGATATATCAGGCAGAATAGAGGAAATTAGCACGTTTAAATATATTAAAATAACTGATTCAACACCAAACTATTTTTCCAATAGAACATATAGTTCGTTAGAATCAGAAAAGAAATTCGTAGATAGATTCTTAAAATAATAATAATAAAACTTAAAAACATTTAGAAAAACTGGATAAAAAAGAAAAAGTGCCAGAAAATAAAAAAATTGAATCAGAAAAATACAAAATCGTAAAAAAGATCGACAAAGAAAAAGTTGAAAGCAAAAAATTTATACCCATTACGAATATTGAAAATAATTTATTGGGGTATAAAAAAATTGAAGAAAATATGTCGAGTGCTAATGAAATTAAACCAATTCAAGCCCCATTGGGAAAAGTGTTTAACAGAAAATATTATTTAGACTGGAGACGTATGATTATTTCGGCAATCAGAGGTGCCGGTTACTATGATATTTTTGGAGAAAACGAATTTTTAGAACCTTACATATCCCATATCGATGATTTAAATTTTAGGCCCAATAATGAAATGATAAATTATTGTAAAATGCAAGACAATGCCAAAGCATTTGTCTTAGAAAGAGTTTCTAATGATATCACAAAACAAATAAGAGACTGCAACACTGCCATAATGATGTTAAAAAAATTGGATAATATTTATGGCACAAAAACATCAGTTATGGCAAATATGGCTAAATCAAAGTGGATAGAGTTTAGGTTTCAGCCAGGTGGAAATATGAGGGGATTCCTAAAAAAAAGGGATGACACTGAATACAGATCGATGATTGGTGGATTATTATAGTTAGCCAGGCTAACCAGACCTGATATATTATTTCCTGTAAACTTTTTTTCACACTACCAAAATAACTCGAATGACACCTTAAAAAACTACGTAAGAAGAATATTTAGATATGTCAGATCCACAAAGAATTACAATATTACGTATAAATCCGAGGGAGACGGAATACAAGCATACATTGACGCCTCATATGCCCCTCAAGTAGACGAAAATATTATCGAGTTAAATAATTTACAGAAAGGAAAATCGATCACTGGTTCTATGATTTTTGCAAACGGAGATTTGATAGAGTGGAATTGTTCCAAACAAACAATCCACGCTTCATCTAGTACAGCTGCAGAAATTATAGCCGTTTTTGATACACTTGATATAATTAAAGTAATCCAATATATGAATTTTGAAATTTTTGGGGAAAAAATAGTCGTAGACATAATGGAGGATAATATATCGACCCAGAAAATATGCTCTGGGGGCAGTCAGAAAAAATCACGGGCCCTCATGATAAAATGTTATTCGATACTAGAAGCCATGGAAGAAAAAATAATTCATTTCAGATCTGTTAATTCCGAAAATCAGCTTGCAGATTTACTTACGAAATCTTTGGATAGAACAAAATTGGAAAACATAATTGTAAATACGAATCTATTCGCATAATATTAAATACATTTATTTCATGAAAAATACCCGTTCAAAAAAAAAAAAAAAAAAAGTCAAGTCGTACCAAGTAAAAATCCTAAAGTCGAAACTTGAAGCATATTGTACAAGAAATAATACTCTTACATTGTTCATAAATAATAATAATAAAATATTCACTCGAAAATACTTGTCGGAAATAAATAGCCGATTTTTCAGAAAATTCAACAAAGAAAACAAAATTAAAATCGAGCAAGCCAAAACCCTACAAAAATTAATAATAGAAATAGCATACAACTTTTGACAAGCGTGAGAGAAATACACGAAAAAATTCCCACACGGAGGTATGAAAGGAAAATCTGAACAATATACAATAGATAAAAACCCATTACATGACCTCAATAAAGATAATCTTAATAGCTTGCCTTATCCAAAAATAAACATGTCGAACGTCACCTCCAATACAAAAGAAATACGTAAAAGATAAACCTAACGGACATCGTATATTATCGCTTCATACTATTGCATGCCGAGTACAGATAAAAATTGTCAAACGTAACGTTTTCGATAAACGATCATGTACCTCGGAAATCCTTTGTTAATTTTATTTTTTTTTTATTATTTTTTTTTCATTTTCGTCTATCATATACTCGTAAATGTTAGCAAATACTTTCGAGCACACTTCCGAATTTATAATGTATTAGTCATTTATATATACAAATACTTTTTGCATGTTACCATTTTTGAAATTTTTTTTATTGTTTTTTATTTATTACAGATACCATATACAATTATATACGTAAAATATTAATCATTGCATGTTACCATATTTATATATTTACATATTATTTATTTATTTATTCTCGTTTATTTATTTTTTTTCGAAGCACAGCGGACAAAATGTTTTTAAAACTGAAGTTACCTTTATAATAAGATGTGAATTTTTTTAAAATTTTTTTTCATTATCCATATATCATTTTTGTAT
>WOFM01000457.1:123187-160410 GCA_011428145.1 Ericerus pela
TGGTAGTTGCTTGGAAAGGTGGGGGAAGGATCTTTCATATAATGCACGGAGCCTTACGCAAGGCATGCCATTTTGTATGGTGGTGAGAGCAGGGTTTCCTCCCTAACTCTGACAATCCCTAAAGTAGCATACCACAGACTGCTCTCATCATCTACCTAAAAAATCCCACCAACTAAGTGAATCTATCCCATCCCACCTATCAGCCACTAATGAAAGATCCCACCACCTAAGTGAAACTTGTATCAATAAAAAATAAATCAAGTTCAGTCTTTTGGATTTCAACAGCTGTCTAAAAAAACTAAATGTAAAAAGAATAAATAGGGGATTCTCCCTGAAAGATCAACAGTGGCATTTGGGGTGTGTTATAAAACTATGTGGACAAAGAAATGAGATAAAAGGATGGTAAGTATATAGTAGTTTTCAAATATTTCTTTATAATTCTCTTTAAAGAACATTTGGCTTTTCATTGGACATATCAAATTAAAAAGAAGATTCTAAGGAATAGGAGATCAAGAACTATAATTTGGAGCCCTTAGAAACCAAGATAATTAACAATAAAAATTGTCTCAATTTCACCATTTATTGTTTGTTTATCAACATAGTTGAATTCTTCCCGAGGTGCCATCTATACTGTGATATCAACAGTAAAATCCCTCATTTGTCCTCGTCTCAGTGCATTGAACCACACAGAAACTCTAACAAACTCTGAATTGAAGATACTTATAAATTTGGTTTTCTTAATGGTAGTAAAATTGGGCAAAATCCTCAAAAAAATGATTCGAATAACAAATCACTCAATGAGAATTGATTCAAATCACAAAATCTTTACAAGAAAGTAATTTAAATTACTAATACTTTCAGTCTTGCAATTAAAAGTGATTCACACGAATCATTTTTCTACAAATCATGAATCTTGAAAGTTTAAAACATTAAATAATTCTATAAATCATTAGTGTGGAATACCTTGTCGTGAGAGATATTCTCACCAGAAGGAAATTCGACAGAATTTAAGCGTGTTCAGCCACTTCGTACACAAGTACGGAGGCAAACACTGGCAATTTTAGAGCCGGTTCGGGTGGTTTATATACGGCTTATTTACACGCACACAAACACACGTATGTAAGAGAATACGTACGTTGGTGAGAACGGCCAGGTCGCATCATCCCCTATCGAGATAAGAGATGGCTGGCTGGTTCATGTACAAATCGTGACATCATCCCATTGGTACTTGTACATTGCCTGCAAGTACATACAGGTAATTACGATCGAACGAGTTTTGTGTGTTTAACGTCACAAGGACGATTATTTGCCTGCCCTTTGGGGCGGCGACTGTTGTCGAGGGGTCTGAGCCCCTTTACCTCATACCAGTGAGTCCCCACAGCTACTCTCCCCAGTTTTTACGCCGCAAAAATGATCAAATTGCACAGGCTGGGGGGGACTTGCGGGTTTATGAGTGCTTTCTCTGGTCTGCCTCCCACTTGGCCAGTGCACTTCCAAGTGCAGCACCAACCCACTTGTATGATTGTCGCCTTGCGTCAGCGCACGCCTGGTATTGGGCGCGACTGCCTTCTCCCCTACGCCTAGGTGGAAGATTTTTTGTATAGGCGTACGGGTGGTGGCGGGAGTGAGGGGGCAGCGGTTGCTTGAAGAGTGGCTTTCTCAGCATTGGGGAGTTTGACATCTCTGATGCTAAGGTGGCCATCTTTGCCTTTTCGTTTGCTGCCCTCTCAGCAGTGAAAAGGAACTTCATTGGCTCCCTGGTCTCTGCGGGTTTTGGCTCCGATCTTGGGAATTCTGGAATCGGAGTCGATTCCGTTGGTGACCGGGGAGGAGAGACTATTGGGGGAAGTGGAGTTGTCATCTCCACTAGGACTTTGTCTACAGGAGGAGCTGTGTCCATGAGCAGCTCCTCCTCTATCCGGTCCAGCTTCATCTTCAGCTTGGTCTTCTGCTGAGTTTGTAAAGACTCAGCAGTTTTCCAGGCAAATTGGGAGGTGGTGGATTTTAGGATGGTATCGGTTGGCAGTGACATTAGAATGGGTTGTTTGAGGAAAAAGGAACCAAAAATATTTCAGAAAACACGTCCAAGATCTCTGGCGGTTCTGAAGTGGGTGATTTTACTTCAGTTTTCAATTTACCATTACAGTTATGTTTCATTATATTCGCATCTTCTTATCAGCATGTAGAGGGGATGGCGCTTAAAATTCTCAACCGTATGCAAGTTTTCCAGTTAAGTTCTGATTTGGTGGCCTTTACGGCAAACCAGTTATGGAAAAAGCAACTTTTATCATACCAATTTCGAGACTGGTTTTTGGGAGATGATGTTCTTGGGGGAGTTGAACTCTGACCCCTGTTACTGGAACTCGATCTTTGGTCTCTGGACTGGGACTGTCGTCCTTTGCTATTGCCACTGTTGTTGTTGTTGTTTCTACTTTTGGATCGTTGTTGCCAGCTACTATTGGGTTTTGTCGAGCTTTGGCTTTTGTTCTGTTTTACTTCATCGGTCAACTGAGCTATTTGGGCTCGAAGTTGAGCGAGTTCTCCAGTCTCTGCAGACACTGCACTGACCATGGGCTTTGACCTGGTGTATTCGAGTGCATTATCTGCGGATTTCGCAAGGAAGTCCAAGTCTGCGGATGTGTTTATCATGGTCAAACCTACGGCGACTAGGCATTGCACAACACTTTGGGGAAGTTGTTTGCAAAATTAATTGCCTATGACAGAAGGGGCTACTATGTTATCTGCCTTCTGCCTCAATTTTGCCATGAAGATTGAGGGTTTGTTGTCCCCCATCTTCATACCACTCATCACATCATCAATAATTTCGTTCTTTGTTTTTCCGAATACATTTTTGATCTTCTTGACAAACCAGGTATATTTGTCATCTTCTGTCAAAGGGCATTCCATTATGTCCGGAATGTGGCGGATTATCTGTGGGGGCATGCCTCCACAGATGTGTAGATACCGCTGGTTCAGAGTTATGTTCTCGGTCTTGAACCTGCCTTCTAATAGAGTCAACCATAAGTCTACCTCATTGGGCAGAAATTCTGGGATCTCTATCCTCCATCTGTAGAAGTTGGGGTTCTGCCCTGGCTGCAATTGCAAAAGTTGCATAATCTGTGCCAAGACTTCAGGTGTCAGCTGTGGCTGACTACTTCCTCCCTGCAATGGTTGTGGGTTTTTGGTTGGTGGTGGGACCATTGCTATGTCTTCCTGATGACAAGCGTATTCCACAGAACTACTTCCTTCCTTGCTGGTCGAAAACACTGGCTCCTGTGTTTGTAGGACAGGTGTTTTTGTGTCAGAACTTTGGCTTAAAGTTCGACCACTTCTCAATGTTTTAACTGCTAGTTGTTCTTTATTTATTGCAGTTCCTAATCATGTTAATTCTGGGTGTTGAGGGCCTTCTTCCAGATTTTCTAAATTTGTAGAGTGTCGAGTCAAAGTTGGGGGGGGGGTTGGGGGATGAGTCCAACCTTCTTCCCTCAGGTCTACTGTCTTGTTTCTCCTTGTTTGTATATTTTAAGGAGAGGGGTATGAATTCCCACTTCAGCAGACTCTACTTCGACAACCTAAAAGGTGTCTTAGTCTGCAAAAAAATTTTTATTTGCCGAGCAAGCGAGTTTCTCGCCAGCGCACCACGCCAAATTTTTGTAATAGCGCAACGCGCCTCAAGACACCTCACGACATAGCCAAAAATCACGTCGGGGTCACCACTGTGGAATACCTTGTTGTGAGAGATATTCTCACCAGAAGGAAATTCAACAGAATTTAAGCGTGTTCATCAGCCACTTCGTACTCAAGTACGGGTAAGCCAAAACCAAGGCGAATACTGGCAATTTTAGAGCCGGTTTGGGTCGTTTATATACGGCTTATTTACACGCATACAAACACACGTACGTAAGAGTATACATATGTTGGTGAGAACGGCCAGGTCGCATCATCCCCTATCGAGATAAGAGATGGCTGGCCAGTTTGTGTACGAATTGTGACATCATCCCATTGTGTCACGATTCGGTACTCGTACATTACCTGCAAGTACATACAGGTAATTACAATCGAACGAGTTTTGTGTGTTTAACATCACAAGGACAATTATTTGCCTGCCCTTTGGGGCGGCAAGTGTCGTCGAGGGGTCCGAGCCCCTTTACCTCATACCAGTGAGTCCCCACAATTAGTATTAGAAAAAACTTCTGAAAAAGTAGGTTTTCAAAAAGCAGAAAATTAGGTGCTAAAAATGTTGTAACATATAATTCATTATTAATGATTCAAAGATTGTGATGAATTTTGGAACTATTGACCTAAAATTTCTCAGTTCAAAACCATTACTCCTTTTTCAAAATCAAATCGAATGAATTATGAAGATACAGTCTGACATATCTGCACCAAAATTGGTTGCATATTACATAAAATTATATTGAATATTTGTTTTAAATTTTGTAGCTATTAGTCTAAAATTAAGTATTTAATGAGTAGCCAAAATAAAAATAAAAATAGTGGCAGGGAAATACCTGATCCACAAAATCAATAGGTCAGGTCCTTGGCTTAGTACTATAATGTTCATATCAACTTAGGTGACTATTGAACAAAAATTGCAACCTGTACCATGGTAACAAGAAAATTGTTTAAATATACATTTAAGTATATTTCCATTTTTGATGCCAAAATTTTCCTTCTGTTATGAAAGAAAAAACATATCTACACCATCTCCCAGATTGTTTAATGAAATCAAAATTAATAATTAGATTTTCATAAAAAAACTACTTAAGATTACAACATTGCATATCATAATGAAAAAATAATTCATTGATACGTTGCCCACAAAATTTGATTATATTATAATACAGGACCAGTAAAAAACAATAATTTCTGGTTAGACATGCCAGTACTAAATAGGTAACCTCTGTATACCTCTTGACATACTTAAACTATAGTCTCTTCATAATATGAAGCACTATTGACCACCTGCAATACACAGAGTGGCACAAGGTATGGGTGAAAAGGAGAGAATGCTTAAACACTGGATGAAATAACAAAATTTACAAATGCACCAGAAACTGATTTCTTATTTGAGCATTATATCTTTGTCATTATCAACTAGTGCGAGGGCACTTTGGCTTACCTGACGCTTCTTATTTTGAACAGATTACATGTTTATGTACACTATCTTGTGAATTTATGGAATGACCCTCATCAAATGTATTCCAAATTGGTGAACTCAAGTAAAACACAAAGTATGCACCAGTTATACCATATCTTAACATTACAAAGTACATTGAGCTTATGAAGCTTGACTGGTACAGTATTACACAGTTGAAGCACACAATTTATTTTATTTTTCTTTTGTTCTAGCATTTTGTCTCTTTTTCAAAGATTGAGAAAAACTACATTTTTTAACCAAAATTTTTCATTCAGTTTCCATTTTGGATTTCATTTCTATTTTCATTAAAAAAAAATTTTCCTTTCATTTAAAATTTTCAAAATCCTGTTCAAAAATCGATAAATCAATACTTTTTCAATATTTTTTTTTTTCAAATTTTTTCTCTCAGATCAAAAATTAATGAGGTGAGAAATGGAAATAGAAATGATTCATCATTTTGTTTGCATTAGGTTTTTGTTATTGGTTTTGAAACTAACTGGTTAATGGTTTCCAATTCAGTTTCCATTTCAGAATTTTGGTATTTCTATTCATTTTGGTTTCCAGTGCAAAAAAAAAATGGTTTCCATCTCCAAAATTTTGGTTTCTGTTTCGTTTCTCAAAATAAAAATGGTTTTCATCTCCAAAAATTTGGTTTCCCTTTCTCAATCGCTGCTCTTTTTACCTATTTTTTGATGGGGCATGAGCATAATCTTGCCCCACCATCACTGTACCCATGAAACACAAAAAAAGCTGAAAACAAGTGATTTGGTATATTATATGATTACAGAGAGGAAAAAAAAGGTCAACAGTAGGAAAATTTGATTAAACTAGATAAAAAATAATTAGAAACAAAAGTGATACTGTGTCACCTCTACTTGGAAAATACTAAACAGATAGGCACTTGACTTCTACTACACATGGTATCTACATGAGAACTACCTTTTGTGAAAATTTTAGTCGTATTTTTTTTTAGTTTTCTCAAAATCATAAATGCAAAATTTTTTCAAGCTACCTTTTTTTTTCAGTTTTCTCGGAAACTACTGAACTAATTGGCACCAAACTTCTATGAGACCTGCAAGTATATAATAACAATTTAATGGGAAAATTTCAGCCCAATCTCTTTTATTGTTTTCTCAAAATCCTGGAAAAACCACTCTTTCAGAAAGTTTTCTTCAAAACTGTTGAATCAATAAATAGCAAAACTCTTTTAAACCTGCTTCTGAATGAGGACTATTAATTGTGAAAATTTCAGATTCCACTTTTGGGCAGTTTTTTTCTCAAAACCACAAACACAAAACTTAGGCAACACATAACATATATTCACGTTGTTTTACAAGAGTGAGTATCATTTTGTAGACTAAATTAAAATTGTGTATTAAGATGATAAGGGTGGATGTGCTTTATGGCATGCACTTCTTAGCCTGAACAGAGTTTAGTAAACAGATAAATAGTATACCAAGTTCGTTCATTGTCCATAAGACGAGAGTAATTTTTTGTCACTGTTTTTCAGGTGAGCAATTTTCATCACAATAGGGAGTGCAGCAATCAAATCTTTCTTCTATACATTATGCTTATGGGGAAATACCTCAAAATTAGAAGAAAAAAACATCAAAATGTGCTCAAGTTATATCATAAAATTAGACGGAACTAACATAAAAGTTTACCTACATGATAAAAGAAAAGAGCGCCAACCTTACCGAGGTGAAGAAATTTTAAAAGGATTATTTTTCTCTTTTCGGCGCATTTTTATTGTTTTTTTTTTTAAATTACTTCAATTTTCATAATTTCATTGATCTCAATCTCAACCGCCAACTTCAAAAATATTAATATCATACTTCATAATAATTTACTGACTGTTGAAAAATGAAAGTGGCGAGTAAATGTATGTTTGAGAAAAAATTTTCAAGCCAAGTTTGAATGAAAACAAAAATATATTTGAAACACCAAAAATTTAACGAGTCATTTCCCCGACTTAAATTCTACCTGAGCATGCTTGCCAAGGACATCATGTTGTAATTTTGTAGTAAAAATATAGAAAAATTAAAAATTAATTTTCTCAAGTTCATATAAGTTTCACTTCATTACTAAAAACAAGATATCTCAAAACAAACACACGAGCATAATGAAGCACTATAATCTCTGCAAACTTCTCAATAATTCATTTGGTAATAATTTTCATTTTTCCGGATAAATTTAATAAAGTAACATGAAGATGTTTTCAATTTTTTTTCTCTACATCCAGAGAAACGTTAAAAATTAAGAGAAGAAAATTTTCGTGAAAATTATCACCCGAAATAACAGTGACTAGTATTTTTAAAAGACATGTAGGACTTTCGATAAATAAAGAAAAATCAATCATACAGAGACGAATTCATTGCCGTTATTGACTTCACATGCTCGCGCTTGGCACACTAAACGTTATTTTAATATAAAAAATTTACCTCTTCGGCAATCGCAGTGAATGCATCTTCCACATGTAATCCGGTTTTGGCCGAAGTTTCAATAGTGAACATACCGTCCACATCCGCAAATGCTTTCGCCTCATCACTACTGATCTCTCGTTCTCCTTTCTGAGCCAAATCTAATTTACAGCCAACAAGTACGAAAACTGGTGCGTGCGGTTCGATTTGACGACGAGCTTCCATTATCCAACGTGGTATGTGATCGAAGCTTTGACGATTACAAATGTCATAAACTAATAAAGCACCTACTGAGTTACGATAATATGATTTCGTTATGGATCTGTAACAATTAAAAACCCAATAAATAACTACAATTTTGAGAGAGCTCAAAAATTGCGTAACACATCGAATGCGGTACCTAAATCTTTCTTGCCCAGCAGTATCCCACAGTTGCAGCTTTATACGTTTATTGCCTTTTATTTCGACAAATTTGGCAAAAAAATCAACTCCGACAGTCGGATCCGATACCTGAAATATGAATAAATCATGAATGCATTATTGCTAATGATTCTCGGAAGAATATCCTAAGCAGCATTTAAGCATTAGCCTTCGAATAACAGAAGTACGCTTCAGGCTTCACAGAAAAATTGATAATTAATGACGAATTTCCCTGTGTAGAAAAATGATGCTATTTTCAACTCAAATAACGATATCACAGCATGGCAGTGTAAAACAACAATAAATAATCTCCATAGAATTATTATCAATTCAATGAATTATAATAAAACTTACCTCTGCAAATTTTCCATCCGTAAAAGATTTCAACAACGAACTTTTACCAACTGTGCTATCTCCAATGAGAATAAGTCGAAATTGGTAATCAAAAAACGGTTCAACCATGTTTATTAGTTATTTCTTTACTTTTCCACGAAAAATGCGTTATCATTATCAAATACGCAGTTTTCATCCACTCTTTCGAGTTGTAAAACGAAAACTTGAGACAAATTTCCTATTTGCAAGGGAAATTAGTGAGCACCACACAACCGTGAAACAACGATCGAAAAATTCATAGTACAAATTTCTTCTTAAATTATCTAAATGTAATGAAGTATGGAGATGTATGCACTATTAATGTTCAAAATTCCAACAGATACAGATTAAAGAGATTAAAGCAAACAAAACAAATTCCATTACATTCGTCAACATTAGTCAATCGTCATTCAAGACACAAGTTCGCAATTCACAAAATTATTTGTTGACAATAAAGTTGTTATTGTCCAAAGTATCCAAAATGATAAACATATTTGTTGATACGAAATCCCACCTCATCTCATTCTTCATCATCATCATCACGTCAATCTATATATATATATGTCATACGTACACTCTCATCACGAAGTGCTTCCCCTACCATTCTCGATCCGCTATCGCTGTTGCTTCGCCATTTCATATTAATTCATATTTTATTTCCAAATGTAATTTTAGTCTGCTAATAAATTCTGTCGTGAATACTTCTCTCTTACTCTTTTTCGCTCCTCGTCATTACCGCCTCACATCATGGTAGCCATCGCTGCGGTTGAACAGTAAGAGTTGAACAATATAAAATTATGAAATAGCAGACTGATTTTTTTGAAATTGATTCATTGTTGTGTTGAAATTTATATTTTTTGAAGTGAAAATAAATCGAAAATATCGTTTAAATCAAGAATGTTAAAACTCGAATTTTTTAATTAAATTTTTTTTTTCGAAGTCGAAAAAAATAAAAACGTAACCAAAAACTGTTCCTGATCCAATAACGGCCAATCCTGGAAGTCAACGAACTACAATCCAGAAAGGACCGCCAATGATACAGAGAACCACCTGAGGAAGTCTTCTGCTCCCGTCTTCAAGGACTCTACCAGAGATCTTAACTACGAAGACCACGAATTTTTGGGCCAACCTACTACAAAATTCAGCGGAGACAACGACGGTGACATTGGGACTTAGCAAATACGAATTCACACAGCAACGGATCAACGAAGAAAATTAAGTTTTGTAAGGTAATATAGGTGTAGTTAAATTATTTTTTACGTATATTTTGAATTGCAAGTTTGAGGTGGTGATATAAAGTTGTTTTTCCTTTCCCATTTAATAATACATGTCAAATTTAATAAACATATTAGAAAGTAAAATAGGAGAATACAGTATTGAGAAAGAAGAATTAGAGGAACTGTTGAAGAAGTTTGAAGGGGAAAAAGTTGTAGATTTGAAAATAGAGAAATATAACCTTCCTTATTACACGTATTTTACAGGTGAAATAATATTAGAGTCCTTCACAATTGATATCTCAGGTAGAATAGAGGAAATTAGCTCATTTAAATATATTAAAATATCTGATTCGACACCAAATTACTTTTCAAATAGAATATATAGTTTGTTGGAATCAGAGAAAAAATTTGTAAATAGATTTTTAAAATAAAAATAATAAAATTTTATTAGAATTAAAAAAAACTGGATAAAATAGAAAAAGTACTAGAAAATAAAAATATTGAATCTAAAGAACAAAATCTAGTAAAAAAGATCGACAAAGAAAAAGAAGAAAATAAAAAATTTATACCCATCACAAATATTGAAAATAATCTATTAGGCTTTAAAATAATTGAAGAAATTATGTCGAATGTTAATGAAATTAAACCTATTCAGGCTCCATTAGGAAAGGTATTCAATGGGAAATATTACTTAGATTGGAGACGTATGATTATTTCGGCCATTAGAGGTGCTGGTTACTACGACATTTTTGGAGAACACGAATTTTTGGAACCATACATATCACATATTGACGACTTGAACTTTAGGCCTAATAAGGAAATGATTAATTATTGTAAAATGCAAGACAATGCCAAAGCATTTGTCCTTGAAAGGGTTTCGAACGACATCACAAAACAAATCCGAGATTGTAATACAGCTATAATGATGTTAAAAAAATTGGACAATATATATGGTACGAAAACATCAGTTACAGCAAACATGGCTAAATCGAAATGGATGGAATTCAGATTTCAACCTGGGGGAAATATGAGAGGATTTCTAAAAAAATGGGACGAACTTGTTACGGATGTAAGAGATAGTGGAAAGGAAGTGAAAGAAGAGGAAGAATTAGAAAACTTACAACTTGCACTGTGTTATGAACAGGCATTGGCCAAAATGCAGTTTGAAAACCTACCCCCCAACGAACGAAATATCGATAATTTTAAAAGAATTTTAAGGGAAGATGCTGATCAAAAATTTAGAGATCAGACATTAAAGAAACAGAATAATAATTACCCAAATAATAATAATAATAATTACAGAAATAATGGTAATGGCAATAGTAATAATAATTATAGAGGTCGTAATAATAATTATCGAGGAAGGAATAATTATAGAGGTAATAATTATAATAACTATAGAGGCAACAATCGAAATTATGGTACGAATAGTAATGCAAATGGAAATGAACCAAATTCGCATAATAATAATACTAATAATACGAATAGCAATGGCAATGGAAATTATAGGGGAAATAATTATAGAAATAATGGAAATTACCACGGAAATAATTATATAGGTAATAATAAAAATTATAACCAAAACAACCCCAAGTGTTATAAATGTGGTCAAAATGGGCATATAGCCCAAAACTGTAATAATAATAATATACAACAAAACAGTAATAATAATAATACGAATACAAATCAAAATAATTATCCACCGAAAACAACCCAAAATAATAATACTGCCTCAAACAAAAAAGAGAATCCCGAACAACAGGTAAAAATGTCCTGTATGGTCAAAAAACACGTAGATAATTCAAACGAATGGCTGTTAAATAAATTAATTAAAAAAAATGAAATAAATGAAGATTATACTCAACTAGAACATAAGGCAATTTTGGATGGAGCTGCAGAAGTGCACCTAACAGCAGACCTAAATAAATTGAATAATATTAAAAAATTTGTCACTCCTGTAAAACTACAATGTGCGGGAAAAAACGCTTTCTTGTATGCCACCCATACTGGCCAAATGACAATCAAAATTGAAAATTCAAATAAAATTCAATCATTAATAGAACTAAATGATGTACACTACGTACCCGATTTAAATACAGACATAATTAGTGCAATAAAAATCACAAACACGGGTACAGTAAATATTGATCAGCAAAAAAACTGTGCTAATATATATTTTATAGAAAATGGGGAAACTTTAATAACTGCACCAAAAGAAAATGGAATATTTTATATCCATTACAATATTCATAATAAAAATATTATAAAAATTAATGAAGGTGAGTACATTAATAAAGAATTAGAAAGCACTACACAAATATGTCCAGTAACCCAAGAAAATGAGGATGAATGGGAGGATTTTACAATAGAGTTAGAAATACAAGAAGAAGTCGAAAACCCGATTGAAAATAATAATATAGATTCATTTGAGGGGGGTGAAAATAGTAATACGACCAATGAAGAAAATATACCAAATGATGAAAAATCAAATATCAATGATAATACTGATGGTATAAACGATACTTCAAATAATATTAATAATACATTTAATAAAAAAATGATTATACATAGAAGGCTGGGTCATTTAAATGCACGCTATATCCAAAAATTAAAAAACTTATCTGTTGGAATTCCGGAAAATATGAATTTTAGAGACGATGATTTCAAAAACTGCCAAATATGTTGCATTGCAAATAATACGAGATTGGGGCATAATGGAATGGGGACAAAACCATCCAGAAAACTTGAAATAACATCGTCAGATATAATGGGTCCATTTACACCATCGATTGCTAATCAAAAATATATTTTAACCTTTATCGATCATTACTCGAAGTGCACATTCGTCATGCCCATTACAACAAAAAACCAAGTAGCAATAGAATTTAAAAATATGGTAATGTCTATGAAAAATAAATTTCCAAATTTCCCTATTGGAACCATTAGATGTGACAACGCGAAAGAATACACAGATGCTAAACTAGTAAATTATTGTCTAGAAAACGGAATAACAATGGATTACGTAGTTCCTTATTCTCCAGAGTTGAATGGCGTAGCTGAAAGGCAGAACCAGACACTCATGAGAAGAGTAAGAGCTATGCTCATTGACGCCAACCTAGACATTAAATACTGGTCATATGTAATTGTCACATCAGCATATTTATTAAATCGCTCACCAACAAAAGCAAACGTGGACTTTAAAACTCCGTATGAATTATTTTATGGCACAAAACCAAATTTGAAAAATTTTAAAGTGTTTGGTTCTCTAACATATCGTCACATCCCTTTTGAAGTACGTAAACAGAATGCAACTAAGGCAAAGGCAAAATCGAAAAACACAATTGATCCAAAGTTGACACCGAGAGCAGAAAAAAGCATAATGATGGGATACACTAATACTGGATATTGTCTGAGAGACCCTTTTGAAACAAAGTTGTATATTGCATGTGACGTAAGGGTGGATGAGTCTCAAAATATAAAATCTTTGGAAACATCCAACAGAAAGTTAATAATTAAACCGGCAAATTACGAAAAAGACTTAGGAATTATAAACTCAATAATAATGAATATTAATGTCAACTATAATAAAACATACATAGAAGATTGCGTCCCAAAAAGCTTTAATGAAATTAATAATAATCCGTTTAGAAAAGAATGGGTAAACGCAATAAATGACGAATATAATTCATTAAATGATATGAATGTTTGGGAAATTGTGGATTATGATAGGCAAAAATTAATTGATACTAGGTGGATATTTACAATAAAATACGATGAATATGGAAATCCAAAACCAAAAGCCAGATTGGTAGCGAGAGAATTCAGGGATGGAGCCGAGTATGGTATTACGGAAACACATGGTCCTGTTGCATCAATTGGTACAATTGGATGGTTGCTCTCTATAGTTAATCAATTAAAATTAATTCTTGTGCAATATGATGTCAAAACGGCGTATTTAAATTCCCCAATTATAAAACCCATTTATGTTAAAAAACTAGAGGGGGTAAACATCAATTCGAATCAAGTTCTTGAACTGAAAAAATCGATATATGGACTAAAAACGTCAAGTAAATCTTGGTACGATTTGCTTGACTATATGATTAAGGAAATGGGTTTTGAAAGAACAAAAGCGGATAGATGCCTATATCAAATGAATAAATAAAACGAAAAAACATATTTTTTAAGCTATGTAGATGATATTCTGATAGCTTCAAACTCACAAATAGCAATTACAAAAATTAATGAACAACTGGAAAAATCTTTCACCATTACAATCATAAATAATCAAAAATTTTTCGTAGGGTTGGAAATAGAAAGAAACATAGAGAATAAAACAATAGTTCTATCCCAAAATAAACATATTGAAAAAATGATTAAAAAATTTGGAATTTTGGAAACCAAAAAGACAAACACCCCAATGGAAACTGCCCTTAAAATAGAAAAAGTTGAAAATGGAAGGGATGACACTGAATACAGATCGATGATTGGTGGATTATTATACCTAGCTAGACTAACCAGACCTGATATATTATTTCCTGTAAACTTTTTTTCACACTACCAAAATAATTCAAATGATACTCTAAAAAATTACGTAAGAAGAATATTTAGGTATGTCAGTTCTACAAAAAATTACAATATAACGTATAAATCCGAGGGAGACGGAATACAAGCATATATTGATGCCTCATATGCCCCTCAAGTAGACGAAAATAATATTGAGTTAAACAATTTACAAAAAGGCAAATCAATTACTGGCTTTATGATTTTTGCAAATGGGAATTTGTTAGAGTGGAATTGTTCAAAACAAACAATCCATGCTTCATCCAGTACCGCTGCAGAAATTATAGCAGTTTTTGACACACTCGATATAATAAAGGTAATTCAATATATGAACTTTGAAATTTTTGGGGAAAAAATATTCGTAGACATAATGGAGGATAATATATCAACTCAAAAAATTTGTTCTGGTGGAAGTCAAAAGAAATCATGGGCTCTCATGGTAAAATGTTACTCGATTTTAGAAGCCATGGAAGAGAAAATAATCCATTTCAGATCCGTTAATTCAGAAAATCAACTTGCAGATTTACTTACGAAATCTTTAGACAGAACAAAATTGGAAAACTTAATTGTAAAAATGCTAGAAAATACGAATCTATTCACATAATATTAAATACATTGTGACATCTAAGTTACCCGTAGCCTTCCCTTCACGTCACCATCGACTGTATTATTATTACGACAGGGAACGGCTCTCGAATTATTAGTTTGTAGTAACGATAAGGTAAACTAGAGATACGCCGATTCCCCATTGGGAATAACTTCCCGAAATCTAAGAAACATAAAAACACGTTGACCGATGATTATTTAACGATATGGTGACGTGTAAGAATAAGATATCGATCATCGGTGAACTATTTCTAATCTCTTCGACTGTTCACGTTTTAGGCTAATAGGTGAACAGTCAGTCTCGTTTTAGACGTGATGGTTTTTCGTTCGTCGTGAATACGAAATATTATTCACGACAAATACAGCTCTTTTATATGGCAGCAAGCCACCAATTGATTGTTTTCACCGATATTTTCGAATGTGAACGCCAATAGTAGAATTTAAATAACTCGCGATATTATTCTTTCGAACTTAAAACGAATAATCGATCGAGATTTGATGGTTCACCGAACTTCGAGAACCATGAGGCGATGTGAAGAATAACCTGCACAACCTGATTGTAGTTACCATAACTGTAAGTAATCTTTTCAATTGTAATAAAGTATACACTGTGATAATGGGTCGGCCAACTTATTTAATTCCACATATGTAAATTCGCCCGATATACTTCGTAGGCCTAGGGAGCTATCGCTGGTAGGCTGGTGGCCTAACTGTTTGAGCTGGTTTGTGGTTTCGACTCTACGATTGATCGAGACTTATTGATATACTTTGAATCATGATATCATTCCCTATACTCGGGATGTACGTTCGTTTTTGGACGTCACATCTACGTTTTACTTGGCGACCGTGACAGGACTTGATCGACTTGTCTTTCGAGTTCAGTGGCCGAGCCTAATGCAAACGCCTTATCCACAACCTTCCGTATTAATGTAAACTCCGTCCGTTATGAGGGTGTGATTCGAGAATTGTCCATTCTTAATCTAAAACCTTCACATGCGGATATATACAATCTCATGTTATTCATAGATCCGTATTGCTACTCGGTACTGTAGTTCACGCGGGTGTATATCAACGAATGTGGAGAGTGTGCCTCCTTCTTTCGATCATATTCCCGAACCACCCGTCCAAAATTATTTCCGTTTTTTTTACCTTTCATTTTTTTTCCGGGTTTCTTTTTTACCATATCCTATCAATAAGAGTAGAAAGATCGTACGAGAAGAAACAAAAGTCCGCCATCTGAGTTTTGTTAAAACCCATCCGATCGGTTTGTTGCTCAGCATGATCGTTAGAGCGATCCTTTAAGCTGGATAGGTCTGATCAACCTGTTCATATCGGGATTGGCACTATCCAAATTTACCAAAAGTGCCTGGCGACCATTGACTGGCCGGCTTTGCCGCAGCCATTTTTATTTTTGTTGGGCATCTGATTCCCACGTGTACTAATTGGAGGAAGTCTTTCTCCGTTCTAAGACGCAAATGCAGCAAGTAAACTGCAGTGAAAGCCACATCGACTTCAGCGTTTAGCTCTATGCCTTACGAAGCGTGTCAACCTAAATTCAATAAAAATAATAAATTTAACGTAACTACTAAAACAACCTGGTGTTCGAGGATTAGGTCCCTCGTGTTTAATTCGATTATTAGTGTGATAAATAATGTCCTGTTCGAGGCGCAAGCTTCCTTAATAAATATATGTTCAAGACTGTTAGTCGTTACAGTCATTTGCTATGGCCCTAAGCCTACCGATCATGTTTTGATCTTAGCATTTTATCGGCAGTGTGCCGTAGAAAATAGTTATCGTAGTTAACCTAACTATTGTACGTCGCTTTTAGTGGCCCAGTATTTTATTGTTCGACAAACTTTCTTTTAACGACTCTTAACAGACTAAAATAACATCGTACGGATGTGTATTGAAATAAAATAAAAGATAGGCTAAATTAAAAGCCACCCGTATTCCCGTAATCGTAGTTACGACGTACCGACTTAAAGTAAAGTAATTAAGTCTAAATCGATTTTTTATCTGCCCTATGTTATGGATCTTGGTCCAATTCATAACATACATTATAATTTAGGGATTCTAGAAATATTTTCGATACTATATTTCCGGAAGATTCCCCTAAAAGTATGACCTACCCATTAATTAATTAAGTCGATATGCTTGTTAGTAATAGCTGAGCCGTAAACACCCCCCTGTTCCAGGTATATCGACAAGCAGAGCCATAGACATCGATTGCTAGTCTGTTAGGATAAAACGTATCGATCTAGTTAGGGGAAATATTAGCCTTTTTCTACTAAACTTAGGCCAGCAGATTTCGTCCGAGATGGACGGTATTGGGGATGACGATAACCCCAACCCCTTTGACACCCCCGACCACCTGAGAAGACGAAGTAGGGATGATGTAACAAACACTCGAGAAATCGCGATGGGCGAAGATGAAGTGAACGTCACTAAGGGATCCGCCATCATGGAGGAAGAAGAAACGTTGAAAAATCTATGGGCTTTCGACTCAAACAAGGTACCCAAACTACCTAAGGGAACCGATCCAGTTGAGTTTTATAAGAACCTCTATCTCCGACAATCCGAAAGTACCGCTCGATATCGGAGGGAATGTGTTGTTCGAGACTCGATGTTCGAAAAAAGTGAAAAGAGAAGGAAAGCAGCTGAATTGCGTGCAGTCAAAGTAGCGGAGAAAAACAGCGAATTTGAGGATCGAGTTAAGGCTCTCGAGAGAGAAATCTCAAAACGAAAATCCTTCGAGAACCCTTCAACATCGAAGATACGCGAAAGAATAGATGAAATCGAAATGGATCAGACGAAAAAGAAAGTGGACTTCGAAGATGCGCAGTTTTATAGCGATTTGTTGTATATACCTATCGAGGATGATAAAACACCGTCCAAAGAAAACGAAGAAATTTTGATCCCACAGAGCCAGGTAGAGACTGCTCGGAAACCTGTAGCCAGTTCGACGTTGGTAAGCGCCATCAAAAGAAGAGAACAAAGCCCGAGCTCCAGGGAAATCCTTGAGCAAATAAAATTACTGAGCTTAGAAACGAAATCTCAGATCAGAGAGCAGTTCGACTATTTCGAAAGAAAAATCGATCGATTGCCGATATCAAGAGACCCAATACTAGAAAATACCCGGAAAGAAATGTCGGATATTCCAATCGGTTTCAGACCCGAGACACCGCCCCCGACGATTATGAGACACCTCAAAGATACAACAGTCCCTACGTATTTACCGAACCAAAGAGAACAAACACCAATACGTAGACGTCGTGAAACAGGAACAAATCAAACGTTCTCGAGAGTAGCACCGCTGCAGAAGACATCGAGATTATTCGACCCTTCGAGGATGCCGGCGTATACTGGACATAGAGATCATCGAACTCCAGAAGAATTCCTTAGGGAATTTGAAAGCTGCGTCGAGGACCTGGATCAAGACGACGAGCAGTTAGGCAGAGTCTTCGGAAAAATGATGGATGTGAATAAGTTTCCTGGAGGAGCAGTCTATCGAGAGAATTGGGGATATCAACAAACTCGAGATCACTTTGTAACCGTTTATTGGAACAAGTCAAGGAAACAAGCCCAAGTACAAGCCATTCGAGATGGTCAATATGATTCGAGAAGATATGATTCGGTAGCCGACTACGCAATACACATATACACGAGACTACTCGAGTGTGGCGAAGACATCCAGACCATATATGGAATCCTGGTGAAGAAGATACCGATGCCATATAGGGACCGAATACTCGAATCGGATGCCGCGAATCTGGTTGAATTCTCGACGAAACTCGAGTACTTACACAGCCTGTTCCACGAAGAAAATGGTGTAAGTAAACAGGTAAAACAACAGCCAGTATTAAACATCGGTGATCAAAAATACGCAAATTCATATACTCCCGATGAGGCCTCCCACCAGAACCAGTGAAACTGAAGAAGGCGCCTATGGTCGGTCGCATAGGACGCCCCATCGAAAAATTCGATAAAAACAGACCGACAACGGTAATGAAGAACGAATTCGTAATACCAGAGTGGAAGACTTATCAAGTCTTCGGTGATGCGACTATCTTGAGCTGGTTGAGAAATAGTGGTCTATCAAGCGCCCAAAACCTCAGTATCGATAAGACAGCAGGCTTCGAGAAACTAAATAGGTTGGGTCCTCTTCTAGAAATTATACGAAGAGCTACAAAAGAAAATACCCAGATAATCATTGGTTTTGGAGAAGAACTCATCTTCAATCCAGACGCAGACGAAGACACGATCATCTCGAAACTCCGATACCTCCTCGACGAATTGCTCCGAAAACGTCGAGTTGAGAAAATAATCGTCACGACAATCTCACCGGATCCGATGAGAATGGATAATCAGTTCTATAGGTCTCGACTCCGGAGATTCAATAGCCGGATTTGGAACCTTAAGTCCGACTTCAAAGACGTGTATATTCTCGATATCGAGAGGATCTTTACTCGAAAGTACGAAAACGAGAATAAGGATAAAGCAGTTATCCCCGGGGATGAAAGATCCATTTACGCCGTCCCACGCCGCTACAATAAAGAAGAGACACACTTAATTGATGAAAATTTAGCGTCTCTAATTGCAGACCACATCGATCGAAAGGACAACGAAATAAGTCCTAATGTTAACCTGATCACAGGATACGACAATCACGACCAATGTGATGAAATTGAACAATCACAAGAAGGTGACCTTCAGCAAATAGACGAAGAAGATCCATATGGAACATTCTGCTTCCACATCATGGACGATGTCGAATCAGACCCGGAAGAGGTCGATTCCGAGAATAACTTCGTCGATACAAGACCGTGGTTTCCGCCTTTCATAATAAATAGCATTATGGGTAAGGCGAGAAACGTTTACAGAACGTACATCGATCAAGGTTCACCATATAGCTGGATAACCGAGAAATTCCTTCAGTTCTTGGAAAAACATAACCCAGACCTATATCTCATGCATGTGAACTGTCCAACACAGAAAGTCGGTTACGCTGTCGGAAAGCCCGCTATACGAGTTTATGGATCGATAAACTTACGATTCATAATGATTGATAAGCAAGGGGACGACATTGAGATGACAACGACGCTACATATAAATAAGAGCCTCAATGCACCGATCATACTAGGTCGAGAATTCCTCTACGAACACGATGGAAGACCTAGTGTGAGATATCGATTAGTCGATTTTGTAGATCCACGAGACAGATCGAAATGGATCGAGATACCGGGAGTTCAGTTTGGTGCCGTTGAACCTATTCTCAACATCGGCCCTACGGACGAAACTCCATTCGAAATCGAAAATAAGATCGAGAAAATATTGAAGGAATTGGAACTATCAAATAAAATAGCCCAAGAGTTCGGTGACGTCTTGCGAGGGAACCACGAAGCCTTCGCCAAAAGGATTGGTAGATGCGCGGCATACACACACGTCTTAAATATGTCTCCGGATACGAAGAAAATGGATGAAAAGGAGAGAATAATTCCAAAGGCTTGGATCCCGAAAGTAAAAGAATTATTCGACAATTGGGAGAAACAAGGAATTATAAGTCTTGAATCGAGCGAATACTTCTCACCGATAACATATACGAAAAAAGAGAACGGTGATATTCGCCCTTGCCTCGACGCTCGGAAGATAAATCAGTATTTGGGCACGAGAGGAGACACAGTCCCACCGATCGAGACAATAAAATTAAGCTTATCAGAAATGAGAGTCTTCACAAAGCTCGATGCGAGGTGGGGATTCCTACAAATTCCTCTCGCTCCGGAATCCCGAAAATACATCGCCTTCCGATTTCAAGGGAAACCATACGTGTTGAATCGAATAATCTTCGGCTTGAAGGACGCGATGCAGGCCTTCGTAGCCGCCATGAGAATTGTCCTGAGGGGTCTCGATCACTGTGTTATGATATACGTCGACGATATTCTGGTACATTCTCGGACACACGATGAACACCTGGAACACATTTGGTTAGTTCTAGAGAGATTTGTAAAATATAACATGACACTTAAATTAGAAAAGTGTTCATGGTTTCGAGATACTGCTCGATACTTAGGTTTCGTCATCGATGCTGATGGAATACGACCTGATCCAAAACGAGCAGAAACGATCCACAACTTTAGAGCTCCGACGACGAAAAAAGAAGTTCAATCATTCCTCGGAGTCGCTAATTATTATCGAGGGCACCTTCCGAGATATGGGGATATAATCGCTCCATTATGTGGCCTGTAGAAAAACGAAACTATATTTGAGTGGACAAATGAACACCAGCAAGCATTCGAGAAAGTAAAGTCAGAAATGGTTAAATGCCTGCTTCAGTCACACCCGAATTGGAACCTTCCATTTTACGTAATTACAGACGCATCTGACTTCGCCATTTCAGGGATAGTTGTCCAGTTTATCGATGATAACGAGGATGAATAACCGAAGGTGCTGTCGATGGTAAGCAGATTATTAAAAAAGTCCGAGAAGAACTATCCTACATTCGAAAAAGAAATGTTAGCGATAATATACACGATGAAAAAGAATTTGTATATGCTTACCGATCACGAAGTTCGAATACGAACTGATTGCCGATGCCTACAGTATCTCATAGGCTTAAAAGACGACGTCTCACAAAGGGTAGCGTGGTGGAGAACGTTTCTCACCAGCTTCTCGATAACTGCCACCGAACATATACCTGGCAGTAAGAACATTGCGGCAGACGCTTTGAGCAGATATTGTTCTCCGCTCGAAGTTGTAGTATACCAAAATGCCGACTTCCCAATCGTATTAATGTTGATTGATGATAATAATGCGATCACAATATCATCACTAATGAACAACATGTCGAACCTGCAAAATAAAAGCAGAGAGATTACGGGTCAGCTAGGAAGACGATCACCACGAGTTGGAAAAGAAAATAGTATAGTTTACTACATCAATCGCGACGGAGATAAGAGAATATACGCCCCCGAATCAACTCGCGAATTGCTGATCAAGTTCTATCATAACGAATTTACCCATCCAGGGTCTCGGAAAACACTAGAATTAGTGCGACGGTTTTTTGATTGGCCTGGATCGAAATATGAGATCGAACTATTCTGCTCAAGTTGCGAAACCTGCAAGAGATCAAAAAATATAAATACGACATTATCAGGCCCATTTCTATCGGTCTTCGCTGATAAACCTGGTCAACTATTGTCCGTGGATCTGTACGGTCCATTACCATCAGGACGTGGAAACGTGAACCGAATCTTCGTCGTTATGGATGTTTTCTTTAAGTTTACGAAGCTATACACGATAAATAAAGCTTCAGTTAATGTTTGTATTGATAGGATGAATCGTTTTATTGAAAAATACAGTAAACCCGAAACGATTCTATCCGATAACGGAAGTCAATTTACCACGAAAGACTGGATCGATCACTGGAAGCAATTAAAAATACAGCCGAGGTTTACATCACCGTACACGCCATCATCGAATCCAGTTGAAACACGAATGAAAATCATCGGCGATGTTCTTCGAATAAAATGCCCAACTAAACACAGCAATTGGTATCAACACATCGACGAAATAGAGCGTAGGCTAAACCATATCGAACACGCTACGACTGGGCTCCCACCAGCAACGTTGATGGAAAGAGTAAAATTCGATTACGAAGGGAGAGCGATACCATTAACTGATGAAGAATATAAGATGCTCCTAGAAAAAGCCATAGAAAATACAAAGAAAACACTCTTAAGGCGAAAGAAGAATAACGAGAGTAAAAATCTCACCGATCTCAAGGTTGGAGATATGATTTATACTAAAAATCACACACTTTCGGACAAAGCCATCGGGGTATCATCAAAACTCAACCCAAAATTCGTTGGCCCTTGCGAAATAATCGAGGTGAAGGGAAAAGGAAGTTATCGAGTCCGTACGCCCGATGGGAAAATCCTCCAACGGAATGTACACGAATTTAAAAGATAAGATCCACTTACAATCAAAAAACAACGTTAAAACCGAAATAAAAACATCTTCAAAATAAGTCCCATTAGTCAACGACGTAAATTAATCAAGATAAATACAAGATAATTCGATTACAAAAATAAGATAATTCCACTTACGTCAACATAACACCCTTCGTCGCAGAGTTCAACAACCATGACATCGCGTCATTGATCGATCAACTCACCGATGATTAATCAATTCATCGATGACATCGTTGTCGGGGGGGGGGGGAAATGGTCAGAAATCATGACCAAAAACAACGTCAATCTCACAACAACGTTCGAAGAAAATACATTGCGAAGTATCGAATCCAAAAATTAATTAATGCAATTTTCTTTTTTATCGTTACTAATTATCGTTATAATCATCGTCAGTCGAACATCGATAAGTAAGTACACCAACTTAAATTTCATAATAGAATAATCAGATAGTTGACTCGCAAAGTAAAAGCCTTCTCATATTAATTTAGTCGAAATGGCCGAACAAAATCTACCCGAGTTGTCCGTTGTTGCCGAAAGAGTCAAGGCCCGCTTCATCAAAATATCAGGCGAGAATGAACAATTTCTAAAATCGCTGAGGGAGCAGCTACGAATCGCGTCCCACAACCAAACAGTTACGTCGAAAGCATTGGCCGAAAGGGCAACGTTTCACGCAGCTACGGCAACGGCTATCGATGGGCAGGCCGATTTCCTCGATCGTGTTATCGTATCTGAGGACAATGAACGAGGACAGATCTTGCAAGGGATGGAGATCTTGGAAAAAATTGTAAAATCCCAAAACAACGAGATCGAGAAGTTACGGACACGAGTGACAGAATTAAACACCGAATTAAATAAGGTGAGCGTGCATAATGCGAGATATTACGCCAAAACCCTCCCAAAATGTAACACTATAGTTCCCCAAATTCCGAAACATCCCCAAAAAGAAAAAATTAAAATAACCCTATTAAAAAGTGGAGATAAATTATCAATAAAAAGAAAAATGGAAGGGGATAACCTCGATGAAAAAGAACCCCAAAGAAAAAAGAAAACCCTTAAAAATAAAAAGGGAAATATAGCAGGAGGTGATGAATTTCAGAGGGTTCCCATCGTGATCGTTGACGACGGGCAGAGACCAACATCGAGCGGAAAGTTGGTCAAAATAAACGAACCATCGAAAGCTACAGTTGACGAAGAAGAAAAGGGTAAGAGGTTAACTAACTATAGGATCCCTAAAATTCTAAAAGAATCTAAAGAACTAACGATCCTCCCAATAGAGAAACATATCAAGACCGAAGACGATGACGAGAACGAGCCAGCCCCGGCAGTCCCCATCGACGAGATACCAAAAGAATTATTGGAAGAAATCGAGTACTGTCCAGGAACTGAGGTCAGGGTTATGTCCGTTCGAGAGATGAAAGCCGTGATACCGAAGGTGTTCTGCGTCGCCTTTATTATGGAAAAAACGATCTTCGTCGGTAAAGAAAAGATGCTATGTTTCGACACCAGTTCACAGGTGTCGTACATGAATAAAAGAATAATCTCCGCCAACCAGCAAATAACGTTAGTAAGCCGAGCCACTTGGACATGCGATTGGTCCGTACCAAAGACATTGGAGTCCAATGAAACGGTTACCATGAACCTCATAAGCCGGACCGGGGTTCAATTTGAAGAAACATTCTACCTCGTTAGACATCCAACGCTCGATATCAACAGGATGGTCCTGGGAGCCCCGTTCGCCAGAAAATATCTTCGAGCTGTACGAGGCGAACCGACAAAGGGAGAGATCCTTCTTGTCAAAGAGGATCAAACCTATCGACACCGCTACGAGTTGCCAAGAAGAGTATTGTAACCTCTATCGTATTCCTACTCAGTATCGATCATCGTCGGTCGTTATTCTTCTTTACCATCCTCTCCCCATCGATAATTGTCCTATTTTTTAGATACTCACCACCATACTAATGTTTTCGTTGTTTTGTTCAAGTTTTCGCTGTTTTGTTTGACTTTATTCCTGTTCCTATATATACATATATTCTAATCATACTTTTGTCTCTTCGGATGTAATTTGATTCCTTGTGTTGCCTTTCTTTTTTCTTTACCGAATAATTTGTTTTGTTGAGTTTTAATTTTTAATTTGTGCATACCTAGATATCAATTTTTTTTTAATTTGTTCTCGTTTATCGAATATATTTCTTTTTCTTGACAATTGTAATACTTTAATCAATGGACCAGTCTCTTCTTATTATTTTATTTTGTTTCAGCCTAGTTACCAAATGTCCGAAGGCTGCGGGTGATCCCTCGTTTCGAAATTTGGGGGGGGGGGGAGTTGTGACATCTAAGTTACCCGTAGCCTTCCCTTCACGTCACCATCGACTGTATTATTATTACGACAGGGAACGGCTCTCGAATTATAAGTTTGTAGTAACGATAAGGTAAACTAGAGATACGCCGATTCCCCATTGGGAATAAATTCCCGAAATCTAAGAAACATAAAAACACGTTGACCGATGATTATTTAACGATATGGTGACGTGTAAGAATAAGATATCGATCATCGGTGAACTATTTCTAATCTCTTCGACTGTTCACGTTTTAGGCTAATAGGTGAACAGTCAGTCTCGTTTTAGACGTGATGGTTTTTCGTTCGTCGTGAATACGAAATATTATTCACGACAAATACAGCTCTTTTATACGGCAGCAAGCCACCAATTGATTGTTTTCACCGATATTTTCGAATGTGAACGCCAATAGTAGAATTTAAATAACTCGCGATATTATTCTTTCGAACTTAAAACGAATAATCGATCGAGATTTGATGGTTCACCGAACTTCGAGAACCATGAGGCGATGTGAAGAATAACCTGCACAACCTGATTGTAGTTACCATAACTGTAAGTAATCTTTTCAATTGTAATAAAGTATACACTGTGATAATGGGTCGGCCAACTTATTTAATTCCACATATGTAAATTCGCCCGATATACTTCGTAGGCCTAGGGAGCTATCGCTGGTAGGCTGGTGGCCTAACTGTTTGAGCTGGTTTGTGGTTTCGACTCTACGATTGATCGAGACTTATTGATATACTTTGAATCATGATATCATTCCCTATACTCGGGATGTACGTTCGTTTTCGGACGTCACAACATTTATTTGTGGAAGGAAAAATACCCGTCCAAAAAAAGTCAAGTCGTACCAAGTCAAAATTCTAAAGTCGAAACTTGAAACATATTGTACAAGAAATAATACTCTCATATTGTTCATAAATAATACTCATGAGAAAAATACACTCGAAAATACTTGTCTAAGAAAAATACACGATTTTATCATAAACCCAACAATGAAAACAGAATTAAAATCGAACAAGCTTAAACCCTACAAACGCTAATAATAGAAACAACATACAACTTTGAACAAGCGTGAGAAAAATACATGACAAATTCCCACACAAGAGTATGAAAGGAAAATCTGAACAATATATGAGAGAAAAAAACTCATTACATGACCTCAATAAAGATAAACCAAATAGCTTGCCTTATCCAAAAATAAACATGTCAAACACCACCTCGAACACAAAAGAGAAACGTAAAAGATAAAGCTAATGGACATCATATATTATCGCTTCATATTATTACATGCCAATTTATAGATAAAATTCTTAAACGTAATGTTTCCGATAAATACTCTTATACCTTTTAAAAATCTTTTGTTAATTTTATTTCCTTGTGATTTTTTTGGTTTTTTTTATTTTTTTTCATACACTCGTAAATGTTAGAAAATATATTCGAGCACACTTCTTAATGAATCATCCATTAGTCATTTATGTATACAAAAACTTTTTGCATGTTACCAATTTTTATATTTTTATTTTTTTTTGTTTATTACAGATACCATATATTATTCTATATATCACATATTAATGTTCTATACTATTTGCATGTTACCATATTTATGTATTTATCTATTATTTATTTATTTTAATTATTTATTTTATTTTTCGAAGCACAGCGGACAAAATTTTTTCTTGAAACCAAAGTTACCTTAATAATACGATGTGAATTTTTTTTTTGAAATTTTTTTTATTATGCATATATCATTTTTGTACTAAATATTTTTTTTTAGAAATAATAATAATTAGTTTATTTTCAGAGAACATGATGAAGAACTCAATCGGTAAAATTTCAGGGGGGTGTTGATACGAAATCCCACCTCATCTCATTCTTCATCTTCATCATCATCACGTCAATCTATATATATATATATGTCATACGTACACTCTCGTCACGAAGTGCTTCCCCTACCATTCTCGATCCGCTATCGCTGTTGCTTCGCCATTTCATATTAATTCATATTTTATTTCCAAATGTAATTTTAGTCTGCTAATAAATTCTGTCGTGAATACTTCTCTCTTACTCTTTTTCGTTCCTCGTCATTACCGCCTCACATCAATATTTGTTGATTTGATCAAACTTGCCCATCTCTAGGTGTAGAACCTGTTCGTTTTATATTCGGTTCTTGGTTCTTGGAACCTTGTTATTTACAGCTCTTTTTATGTGATAATCTTTTGATGATAGTTTTGTTCTGTACTTCGAATTTCTTGTCCATCATGGACGGACCTAATAAAGTTTGGTCTGAGTAAACTTCTCGTATTTCTTGTGTTTTACCAGTTTTCATTGCGTTTTAACTCAACATAACCAACAGGTTATGGGCCCAGAGAATGTGTTCTGGTAAAATGTGTTTGTTTTAATATTTATTCATTTTTTTTTACTAAGTTATGTTCTCCTCTTGGCAAATGCTTCAAAGAGAACCTTTCATGTTTGTACAAAGTCAGTGATCTTTTGTTTGAGCACGCCTTCGATGTTCATGTTCATTTTATGATTTGGTGTTCCATTGTGAAGCTCTTTTAAATTATGGAAGAGTCCCAGCCTTTCTTTCAGAAGCTGGATGCGCTAGAACGTAGCAGTGGTGTTGGCAGATTTAGTGGACACAATTATGATGGTTGGCGTTTTCGTTTGTTCATGACAATTCGTGGCGAAGGCCTTGCTCAGTTGCTGAAACGTGAAACAGCTCATGAAATCGGAAAGGATTACCGGAGAAAAGCAGATAAGTGTAGTGCAATGATAGTTTGTTTTTTAGCAGATTCACATTTATCATATGCACAGGATGCTGTTGAACCATTTGAAATTATTGAAAAGCTTGATCGTGTGTATTTGAAGTCAGGAACGGCAAGCAGAATCATGCTCAAAAGACAATGGATCGAATTGCATTTGAAAGAGAATGGAAATATGGAGGAGCATCTTCGCCGTTTTGAGGAATTGGTTGTTAAGTTGAAGGCTGCTGATGTGTCATTGACACAACAAGATATCGTAGAACAACTTCTGATGTCACTGCCGCAAACCTACAATGTCGTAGTATCGATCCTTGAAAACGAATTCGACCCGGATTTAGAACAAGTAAAATTAAAATTATTAAATGAGTTCGCGAAACAAAAAGGTATTTCGTCTACCGCCGCTAAGTTAGAATCCGAATCCGCTTTGGTCCCTGGTCGATTCGATCGCGGAAATATCGATAATAGTAATTCTTCTAAAATAATTAAATGTTTTGGATGCGGAAAATACGGCCATATTCGTAAAAATTGTCGCGCTAAAAATGCTAGTAGCTCCGTTACGTCTAGTAATACGTCTAATAATACGCAAAATAACACGTATAATAATACGCAAAATAAAATAAAATGTTTTAATTGTCAAAAATTCGGACATGTTGCACGATTTTGCAGAAATCCGAAAGCGAATTTCTCGCAAAATACGAACATCGATCGCGGTACTAGTAATAATAAATTGAAGAATGATGAATCAATTTCGTTCATCAGTAATGTCGGGAATATTTACGTTGCGGAAACGAGTGGAAACGTCAAATTTAAGCTTGATTCAGGTGCGACAAATCATAATGTTAATGATGATAAATTATTTGCGAAGTATATTACGTTGAAAAGCCCTATTAGAATAAAAGTTTTCAAGCGAGACAGCTATGTGTACGCCACTAAAGTTGGAACGATCATTTGTTGGTCAAGTACAGGTATCAGATGCGTGATAAATAATGTATTTTATTCAGAGGAATTTCCAACCAACCTACTTTCAATTAAAAAGCTGTGCCAGTCAGGTATAAAAGTTCATTTTGATTGTAATAGTAATGTTTATTTAATTCGTGAGAATGATGGCCAGCTGATAAATTATGGAAAATCACTGGACAACGAATTATATAATATTAATTTTTATCTTAACCCAAATCAAAATTTTAAGGCTTTGGCTACTGTGTCCGATGAAAATGTAAATTTGTGGCATGCCAGGTTGGGGCATCCCAATTTTGAAACTATGAAACGTATGTCTCGCTCCCAGTTAATTAATAATTTTGATTATAACAATGTTAAATTTTGCAAAAGTTGTGTTGAAGGTAAGCAATTGAAGCTTCCTCACAGATCTGTCGACAGAAAATCCACTCGTCCGTTGGAATTAGTGCACACTGATGTTTGTGGGCCGATGCAAACCATTTCGTATAATAATAAGAGATATATGTTAACCTTTTTAGATGATTTTACTTCATTTGCTACTGTTTACATACTTGAGTCGAAAGATCAAGTTTATGAGAAGTTTTTGGATTACGAAGTTCGCGTTAGGAATATGTTTGGCAGAGGAATCGGTGAAATACAGTGTGATAACGGCACTGAATATATTAATACTCGTTTCAGGACCCAATGTAGGTTATTAGGTATTGCAATTGGGAATACTGTACCATTCTGTCCACAGATGAACGGACGCACCGAACCATTAAATCGAACGTTGATTGAAAAAGCGCGTACTATGTTAATTCACTCTGGTTTAGAAACTAAGTATTGGTCTGAAGCTGTGCTATGTGCCACGTATCTGTACAATAGAACACTCAACTGTCGAAACGAGCAACCAGCAAAAACATGGTATGGTAATAATGTAAATTTAAGTAACATAAAAGTTTTTGGCTGTTATGGTTATGCCTTGATCCCAAAAGAGAAAAGGAAGGATAAATTTCTAAGTAAAAGCGTACCTCTGGTGTTTGTTGGCTACAACCCAGAAGGCTATCGTTTGTTGAATACCAACAACGATCAATTGATAATTGCGAGAGACGTGACGTTTGATGAAAGTAAGTTTGTTAAAAGTAATGTCGATAATAAGGAAAACGTCTCTTCGCCAAGTGCCTCCAGTAACGTAAATAGAAACTCGGATGTCAACGTAAAGGTCCCTAATAACGTAAATTTAGATGATATAGAAAATATAGTGATTGATGAACCCGAAGTAGATGACATATGTCACTACGCTTATAATGTGTTTAATGAGTTTCCTTCAAATTTTGAAGAGGCCAAGTCATCAATAGATAAACGTGAGTGGGAGATAGCTATTTCTAAAGAGTTGGATGCACTTCATGCAAACAACACTTGGGACTTAGTTGATCGTCCCGTTAATATGAAGCCAATTTCGTCTCGATGGCTATTTAAAATTAAAGAAGATGGACAAGGTAACAAGTTGTATAAAGCCAGATTGGTCGCTCGAGGTTTTGAAGTTGACAAAAGTTTTGATTTTAAGGAGTTGTATGCTCCAGTGGCAAAAATGAGTACATTGAGAACTCTTTTAGTAATGTGTAATCAAAGAGGGTATAATATTTCACAAATTGATATAAAGAATGCGTTTTTGAATGGGATACTCCATGATGATGTATATCTGGAAATCCCAGATGGTATTTATGATAAAGTAAATCGTAAAAATAAAGTTTTGAAATTAAATAAATCGTTATATGGTCTCAAGCAAGCCCCTAAAGCTTGGTATGAGAAATGGAGAAATTTCGTCTTCTCTTTAGGATACAAAAATAGTAAGCATGATGAATGCCTCTACTATAAGAAAAATGGAAAAGGTTTGGTGTATATTTTGGTCTATGTCGATGACATGTTAATATGTGGAGAAAATATCGAATTAATTAATGAGTTGAAAAGTTAATTGAACACCACCTTTAAGACCCACGATTTGGGCACTGTAAAATCTTATTTAGGGTTACAAATAGACTATAATAAAGAAGAAAAAGTTTTAAAATTACATCAAAAACAATTAATAGATAAAGTAATAGAAAAGTTTAAAGTAAAAGATTGTAACCCGGTTTATACCCCGATAGAAGAAAAATTATATTTGAAAATAGACGAAAATAAAGTAAAGTCAGAAAGTTTAATAACAAAATATAAAGAGTTACTCGGATGCTTAATGTATGTCATGTTAGGTACTAGACCCGACATATGTTATGCTGTAAGTTATTTTGGCCAGTTTCAATCTAATGCTGATAACGTTGTATATTCTCATTTGCTACGAGTGTTGAAATATTTAGTTACTACTCGAGATTATGAACTTGTCTACCGTTTTTCACCTGATTCTGATGTCATTAAGTCTTATGTAGATGCCGATTGGGCTAACTGTCCAATCTCTCGCCGATCCATTAGTGGTTATTGTATATTTGTTCACGATGCTCTGGTACTCTGGAGAAGTAAGAAACAGTTGTTAGTGACACTGTCCACCACAGATGCGGAAATAGTCGCTCTGTGTGATTGTACTTTAGATACTTTATCGTTGCGAAATTTATTATGTGATTTAAACGTTAATGTTATGTCCCCATGTCCAATTTTCGAGGACAATGAAAATTGTGTTAAGTTTGCCAACAGTTCCATGTTGAAGAAGCATCTCGATGTCAAATACCATTTTGTGCGAGATCATGTATCCGATAATTTAATTTGTTTAAAAAGTATAGCTACAGGTGATCAGATTGCTGATGTTTTCACCAAGGGACTTGGACGTGCAAAATTCAGCAGTTTTAGAACTTTGCTTTTTAGAGATCGTTAGTTCGATCCCTTTGGGAACAACCCTCAGCTCCAAGTCTTCTTGTGTTGTTGTCTGTCGTGTTTATCCTGTTAGTGTATTTATGTTAGTCATGTTTATGTATGTCATCAGCTTTTGTCGGATCCAAATTGATTTTACCACTATGTTTATTCTCCTCATTGTTTTTTGTTTTGTTCACAATGATTATCCTTTTATGTGTTTTAGCTTTTTTACAGTTACCATTTATGTAACTTTTTGTAGTCATTTTGAAATTTTAATGTTCCTACTAGATGATACGATTTTTAATGTATATTTCAATTTGTTTTATTCTCTGATAAGTGTTTATATTTTGTGAAATAATTTATTAATTGCAAGTTTGGGGGAAGTGTTGATTTGATCAAACTTGCCCATCTCTAGGTGTAGAACCTGTTCGTTTTGTATTCGGTTCTTGGTTCTTGGAACCTTGTTATTTACAGCTCTTTTTATGTGATAATCTTTTGATGATAGTTTTGTTCTGTACTTCGAATTTCGTGTCCATCATGGACGGACCTAATAAAGTTTGGTCTGAGTAAACTTCTCGTATTTCTTGTGTTTTACCAGTTTTCATTGCGTTTCAACTCAACATAACCAACAATATTTTCGACTTTCAGCGCCATCTATGACGTGAGTCACATACTCATGAAATGACCCCTTCCAGGATATATATATATTGGAGGAAACAATAAAACAGTAATTGTTAGAGTTACAGCAACATATGATGGTCCTATCATGTCGCCACCTTGGTACACTCTACAGTTAATAATACGTACTATAATATTTCTGTGTGACCTCACGTACTCATGTAAACTCTGTATGTCAGGAACTCACGTTAAGATGAGTTCACTTCTATTCTGTATCTCATATGGTGAACATACAAATTATACTATTCTCGTGATTAATTTCTGTTTTATTGTTTCCTCCAATATGGTAGCATCGCAGAGTTAATTAATAATAATAATTTAGATCCTCATGCAATAAAATAGTGATAGAAAGTGTATTTTAAGTGTTGTGGATAAGAATCCAGTGATAGCCTGGCGACGGTAAAGTTTACTTCCCGATACAAAACAAGGACCATAAGGGTAAGTAATAATCATTGAATTTCTAAGTGATAAATAATTAATTGTGGTCTTAGTGACAATTTAGAAAATAAAGTGTGTCTACAAATTACCTAAAAACGTCTTACAGTGTGTCTGAGACGTTGTGGTATGCCAACCGGGGTAGCAACACCCCGAAAGGGTTGCATCCGGTAGACCGCCAACATCTTGTTTACACCCCCGGTGAGGACCGTATCGACGTCCTGGCACAACTCCAGAAACCCACCTCCAATGTCCCCGAAAACACAAATAAGGGTACAACACGAGGACACCAAATGTGGCCTCGTGCGCCTGGAAAGGAATCCAGGGGGAAAGTTTAAGTAACCCCAGGAACGTTGATAATTTGGAATACATAAGTGAAAGAATATCGACAACCAAAAACCACCTGGGAAGAACAAGTTACGTGTTGAAGATTGAACTTTGCCCCGCCATTTCACCCACGAGTAAAAGAACTACCACATCATAATAAAAACAGAAACAATAGTAACATACCTGTAATTAAACGTATGAAACATAATTACCGACAGCAATACACGGGTTCGTCTTCATAGGCGGGTATGAATGAAGACGTAGCGCATGAAAAGTTACAGTTGTGAAAAAAGCATGGTGCAAAATATATGTGAGAGTAAAGTACGCCAGTACCGTAGTCGAACATAAGTAAAGCGAGAGTGATCGGACGAATGTACCACGAGAACGGACAAGCCGTAATTGCGGTAGATAAGACCGGGCCGGGATAACTGTTCTCCTACTTTCAAATATGCGTACATAATTGAAAGTGAAGAGCGGTTATCGATTTTGGGAAAAAACCCGGTTGCCTACGAGTAATCAACCGACGTTGATAATTGCAGGTAACCGAAACGTATTTTACCCGGATACCTCAGATCCCCCCCCCATCTCCCCACATTTCCAGGACATAATCGGGAAAGGTAGAATCAAGATCGGGAGTGTAAGTCGAGATTGGGATTTTGGGGAAATGTGGTGAAAATGGAATAGTGGAAAGGGGTATCAGGTAAACATACGTGATTTTGAGAAAGATACACGAAAATTTAGAAATTCTGGAATAGTTATCGTTGCAAGTAGGTAACTGAGTTTTTTGGTTGTTCGACCACAGTATGCTGGCCTACAGTTGATTGGCGGACTTCCGGTACTGGCGTTAGTCGACCGATCCTGTAAGTCGAAGTTTTTAGCAGAGGGACCGGGATCGAAAGAAATGTATATTTAATTAAAAAAATTGAGGTTTGCATTGTACTTACTTTGGTCCGTGACTGTGGTAGAGAAACAAAAGATGAAAATCAATGATAAGTCCAGACAAAAAAAAAATGTCAAAAATTTAATAGAAAAAGTAAACAAACAAAAATTCAATACTACTGTAACGAAGACGAGGAAGGACTATCATAATAGTAATAATGAAAGTGTATATTAGTGCTCTAATAACAAAAAAAAAAAGGGGAGGAACATATGAAAAGAGTTTGAGCAATAATTAATGAAAGTATATGAAGAAAGAAAATATGAAATGTAACGAGAAAAAAAAAAGAAACCTGGTACGAGTTAATAATAAAAAAAAATTAGAAACAAGATAACACTTATGATATATTATTTAAGGTATACCAGGTTGTCGTAACTAAAAGAAGAAAAGGAGCTTTGACCAGATAGTCGAGATCGATAGGGAAGAAAAAAGAACAAAAATATACGGTACTTCTGCCCCGTATTGGCGTTACAAAGGAAAGTTAAAAAATGAGACAAAAATTACTACCTTCCGCGAATGGATCGATTTCGCGGATGGTTAACATCACAAATATATATATACAATTTTTTTTTTTTTTTTTTTTTTTTTTTTTGGAGAAGATTTTGGGATAAGAGGAGATTTATAGGGGAGTTGATTACGTTTGGGGAAAAGGTCGTTATCGGGAAGGTTGTCAAAGTCGGGACCCGGTTTTTATCCTTCTTCTGCGGGGGTGGATGTCTACATCATACCGCGGGCCTCCCTGTCCTGGTAGGCTCGTTGAGCGTTGAAGCACTCAACGGCCTCACCATTGATAATTACCAATCCGGGCGCGTTCCAGTTTGCCGCGTCCATACAAATTCGAACCTCATTAGCATGGCAGAAGTCGCGTCCTAAAATCACTCCGTTGTTGAGACAGTGTACGAGGCCGAACTGTATCTCGAACGTTTGCTCCCAGGTACGTACCTTGAGCGTAACGGTCTCATCGAAATAGTACGGCAGTCGCCCACTGCCTCTCGATGGCAGATTTACATTTCGCATTCTGCCTGCTAATTTGGTCGATTTGGCAGAATGCGGAACCAGGCCCATGCCACAGATCGATGTAACCAGGTGCCGATCTAGGAAGACCCTGGTGTCGTACACATCCTCCACGCCCGCGAAGAAGGTTATCGGCCATTCGGGGGGAGCGCCTTGGAGTAGGTGATAGGGGGGAGGGAGAGCCAATTCGAAGTCTACGACTCGGTCTCTCATTCCCCCTGTTGCACCCATTTCCTTCGGCGCTACTACCTCCTCCTGGCTCGAAGTATCTGTTTGGGATGCTGTAACCGATCGCCGGCTTCTGTCCAGCCGTACCTCCAAGTGTGACCGAACGAATCGGTTTCCACTCGGACGTACTTGACCGGTCATTGAGCCGGGTCTCGGTTCTGTCGGTACCGGTGTCGGGGGTTTGATCTTGTGGAGGGTTTCTGGCACCGGTACCACAGAAGCATCTTTTCCCGGTTGGTGTTTAGGAATACGGAAGCCGGGGATACAGAAACGTTTTGGGGCTTCCGGCCTTTCGTGTGTTATCGCGGGTGCCGGCTGTACTTTCGATTTTTCCTCCGCTAGGCGTTTTGCGGCGATATCGTCAACTTTTTGCTGGATTGTTTTTCTTTTTATCGTTGATTCCGGCGTCGGTTGGCCTGGTTTATCACCTTGGATGGTCGTTTGGCCGGTTAGTGTTGGTGGTTGTGGTTGGTTCAAGCCTCCGGCAACTTCTCCATCCTCGACGAGTTTCACCTCCGGGAGTTTTGGGGTAGGAGTGGCGATCGGTGTGACGTCTTCTCTTTTGTTTTTCTTTTCCGGTTTACTCGTAGCAGTTTCTTCCGGTTTTGTAGGTTTTGTTAATTCTGCGTGGTGATGTTTAATTTTAGTAGTGTGTTTGATTTTGGGGGGACTGGTCGAACATCTTTTTAGTAGGATTATTAGTTTTTTCCCCAGAAAGTCGTGTCGGATTTCGCCATCGGAAGGTTCCAGATTGTCACCACGGATATATTCGGGATTCGTTTTGGTTGTTTGATCGAATCTACCTGGGTCGGCATTTCTCAACCCCCCTTGGGTTGGGACCGTGCTATTCGTGGGGCCAATCGATGGTTCAGGCGTTAATTTTTTTGTTTTTGGAACCCATTTTTTCGGGGTTGATGCCTTACGTTTTCTTGAAGATGCTTCCGATGGTGAAATTTCGGTACCGGTTTCTGGGTTGTCCTCTCGTATACCTTTTTTATTAATTGTATTTTTAATCGGGTTTTTAATTTCCTCCGGGATTTTAGGGTTATTGGTAACATTTTTAGGGGGTATTTTGAAGGGTTGGGGGCATAGGTATAATTTTTCTACCAAGGTTGGGGTATACGACGACTTGGTAGGTGGGGTATTTTTACTTTCAGGACATGCAGGTTTATTAATTGTGGCGTTTTTACTACCTTCGAATCCGGGTGGCGGTGTTTTCACAGTCGACGGTGTAATCTTAAGTAGTTTATCGACGGCACTTGCGAGGTTACTTTCTGCGTTTAATAGAGTAATCGCGTGTTGGTAGAATGTTGGTCGGAGGTTTTTCAGTAGGACTTTTGCCTTGATAAGGTCTTCATTGTCGGCGTCGAGGAGCAAATTTGCGTGGGCTCGGCTGTTGACTAGGTTCGTGATTTTTTTCATGGTATCCACCGCGAGGTTGTGTAGGAGCTCGAAGTCTTCGGCCGTTTGCGGGTTCCTAATGTTATTATATTATTAATAAAAAATAGCACTAATGTCGCGGGGGAGTGACGAGAGGAGGATGAGAGAGGAGGGAAGAAAAAAAGATAGGGATGTATTTTGTGTGGAGGGAAGAAAAAAAAATTTTATGTATGGGGGGATGATGGGTATCGAACCAAAGAATTTCGGACGTCGCGAGGTGTATATAATAAAAAAATATGGAAAGTTATACGATAATTCACTACGTGATTGATATTCACTGTATAATAAATGTATGATTACTTACATGGTTGATGATTGCTGGAGATGCGTGTACAAAAAAATTACAAATATCGGTTCCGGGTACGATTCGAAAAAAGTTCGAGAAGATTATATTAAATATACGGTAATGAAAAAAAATATAAGGAACATGAAAAATAAAATAATAATAACCAGGTACGAAAAATCGGAAAAAATATATATTCGGCGACACAAAAATTGTTAAAGACACTTAAATAATCGCGGCTCTTAATTACGACTAGATTCAACGCGTGATGTATAACGAATGAATTCGTGAATAAGGG